>CM061534.1:121600828-121702813 GCA_030545055.2 Neoaliturus tenellus | reverse complement strand
CTGAGGCGTGTTGGCCGAGGTTGAAGAAGCTGGTGGGTAATTCTTGAGCTTAAGACCCATCTTGATGAAGCGAATAAATGAAGAGTAAATATGAAAAGAGTAAATATGAAAAGAAGATTGAAATAAGTAAATAAAATCTCAGGAGCGAGAGAGGACCGTCCGGTACGGGAACCTGGACAGGAATGAGAAGTGCATGCCACCCGGCCGCCTTATATCCCCGCCGGGGCTGCCACGCCCAGGATATCAGGGGTGGGGGAGGGGGTGGGGGTGGGGGTGGGGGGGGGGTTCGCACTTTTTGTCGGGGGGGGGGGGGGTTCGCACTTTTTGTCGGGGGGGGGGGGTCAATTTAAAACAATAAGCCTCACTTAAGGCGTTTATGTTAACATCGCTGAAGCCTCCAAAAAAGACACACTTATAGACGAGTCAAACCTTGTGTGTTACTTGACTTGTACATTTTTTTAAAAGAGCTTAATATATTTACCTTGTTAATAAGACCTGACTGTTAAAGAATTTTGAAAACTTTTATATATTTAGGTCAAGGTCACGGTAAAACTTTAAAAAATTAAGCCCCACACCCCCGATGGGGGTGTGGGGCACTTGGGTTGTCATCGCTGTAGCCTCCAAAGAGACCCAACTATGACAACAAGGCAACATCCAATGTCGTGTTCCCTTCGCCACGCAAGACTTGTAAACATTTACTGCATTGTCTTTTCAATAGCTAACAAAACATTTACTTAATTTTGAGAGAGGTTGAGGACAGCCCTAGTGGCTTACGCCCTCGGTCCGAGTGCAGGGGCCACCGCAAATTGGCCACAGCTGTGGTCTGCATGTCAGCATACAAACGGACCGAGTCCCAAACCCAGCCGCAATATTGCATGCCTGAGAGGACCCATGCTAAAATTGGTTTAAAATTGTTTTACACGGGGGTCTACTCCCGTACCCTACCTTTACTATTTAACTTTATCAATGCAGTAAATTTTTATAAATCTTTGTGGGTCAAGGCCACACGGACATTAAAAAAATTTCGGCCCCCGTACATCCATGGCGAACCACGAATGTTCGGGGGCCTAGGGGACTAAAAACACAAATAGCTAACAAAGATTCATTTACATAATTTTGAGTTTCCAGAAGGGAAACAAGAGGTTGAGGACAGCCCTAGTGGCTTACGCCCTCGGTCCGAGTGCAGAGGCCACCGCAAATTGGCCACAGCTGTGGTCTGCATGTCAGCATACAAACGGACCGAGTCCCAAACCCAGCCGCAATATTGCATGCCTGAGAGGACTCATGCTAACGTTGGTATAAAATGCTTTTACACGGGGGCCTACTCCCGTTCCCTGACTTTACAATTTACTTTGAGCATTGAAAAAGCTCAAGGGGGGATTGCTAAAACAAGCGTATACACTTTACAAACATATAACACACACTTACAACACACAATTGAGCTCAACGTAGTCAATGCTGGAACAAGCACATACACATTAAACACATATAACAAACAAGACACAAAGGATAAAAGACACAGGAGACATAGGGTACAAGTAAAACACTCTCATATAAATCAATTCCCAATACCCAAACGCAAGCGCAATATCTTACAACTAATACAAGTCTTAAAGTTAGAGTAGACTTCGCTAAACACTGAAGGCGCCATTCAATGTTTAGTGATGCCTATGGCGGTCCGTCCCGGTCGTTCACGTTCAACGCGCGGGAGCGGACTGCGAGCCGGCTCTGGCTGGACCCCCTTATATCCCCGCCGGGGCTGCCACGCCCAGGATATCAGGGGTGGGGGAGGGGGTGGGGGTGGGGGTGGGGGGGGGGTTCGCAATTTTTGTCGGGGGGGGGGGGGTTCGCAATTTTTGTCGGGGGGGGGGGGGTTCGCACTTTTTGTCGGGGGGGGGGGGGTTCGCACTTTTTGTCGGGGGGGGGGGGGGTTCGCACTTTTTGTCGGGGGGGGGGGGGTTCGCACTTTTTGTCCGGGGGGGGGGGGGGGTCAGGTAAGTTAAGTGGGTCAAGGTCACCCACAACACTTGTACTCTAAGTGTTGGCTATACCCCCACCACAACTGGGTCCCTAGGCTGCACAACACCGCTTCGCCAGTATGTCTCCGGCTTCCATGCGGTGCGTCTCGCTGTTCTCTAGCTCTCTATATGTAAGTAATTTTACAAGTTCTGAATGTAGGTCACTACACTTTAACTCTGGGACGATATCGACTTGTAGTGTTTCAGTGTTTTGACTCAAGGTCATCACACTTTAACTCTAGCACATCGGTTATCGTACCAGAGGTGCTCAATAACCTAACTTGTAATGTTTAGGGTGGCGTTTGCACGCCACGTGGTATCGCCATGAGTGTCCAGTCCAGGTTTTAAGTTAAATTAATTTTACTGTAATCTTTTCCATTTCCGCTTCGTTTTGCCAAAGTATAAGGTGTCGCTTAATAAAGTGGTATTTCTCTAAAGTTATAGGAGATTGCAAGGATACAATTAGTTTATTTATGAGACTCTTCATCTTGGAGTTTAACACAATTTCCACTTTGACTTTGCTTCCTCGGCTCTCACAGCCTAAGCTGTACAGAAATGTTTCTTCTAGTGCCAACTCGGGCCAAGAGAACAGTGTGTTGACTGTAGGACAGCTCATGGTGAAGTGATGCGATACTCCAGCGTACCACCTCACCTTCCCCCGCCACTGTGACCTTCCCCCACTCCTGCTGTTTCCCCCACCTCTTTTCCCTTGACTCATGCGCTACAAGCAGTCTCTCAGTATTGTGCGGACTTTTGTGAGGTGAAGCCATGTCGCAGGACACTTTAGGTAAGAAACTTAGCCGTGTTAAGACTTTATTAGTTGCTCACTGTCCACCACCCAAAGTTAAGAGAGTTTCAACTTTAGCTAAGTGGCGCAAACTGTTGCGCGGACACCCTAAGTTTTATACAAAACAGACTAATGTCAGTTTTACTGATGAGGATTTGTTTAAAATATTGGATGAAATGACTTTTCCTTGCAAAATTCAGTTAGTTACTCCCATTCCTGACAGTTTAGAGTCTTAGTCTCTCAAGCCGATATACCTAGCATACACAGAGCCTGACAGTCAGTCACTCGATGGCTGTCGTGGGGTGCGCATCGGTGTCGGCGCTCCGTTGTTAAGTGTTCAAGGTCACAGTAACATGAAATTGCGGGCGTTGTACTGGTTCAAGGTCACCTGAGGAATAACCGATTGCCCATTTAGGCAGAGTCATGTCAGAAACTCGAGTTTAACTTGGCACTTTTGCCGTTTCTCGTCGAAAATTCGCTCCAAGTGGTCAAGGTCACGGGGACTCTGACTGAAACTCGGAGCGTAGTGCGAGAAACGGCAAAAGTGCTAAAAAATTTTAAGTTTCTGCGTGACCTTGACCTTAGTGGCGTCGGTGACGTCGTTTTGATGACGTAAGGGGTGATGACGTCATCAGCACGTCATTTCTGTGACGTCATGGGTGTGACGTCATCGAAATGACGTCATTAGTGATGACGTCATCGATGACGCAATCGATGACGTCATCGATGACGTCATCGGTGAGGTCATTGACCTCGATGACGTCATCCCTCAGGTGACCTTGAACTGGGCCAGCGGCCGCAATTTTACACTACTACCTTACGGAACAATTCCACGCAGTTCTCATACCTAAAATTAAAAGTGGTATAACTTTACATTTAAGGTGTATAAAAACGTGTTTCGTAAAGCAGATAAGTTCCCGCGCCCTTCTAGGATAAAATATCACAATGAAAAACTTAAAATTGAGTACAGTATATGAAAAAAATTAAGTATACTATTTTGTAATTTTTTTATTTCTCTCATACCCGTTTTAAGGGTAGTTTATTATTTTTTATAAACCCGCTGCGTAAGTGCTAAAATTAATGCATAGAATAAACATTATCTGGTAGGTTTTACTCTTGATAACAAAAACCTTCAGCTAACAAGACTAACCAACTTTTGTTCGACTTCAGGTGTAAAATTCAATCCCATTAGGTAAGAATTCTATACGATGAAAGGCACGTAGAATACAGGTTCTTCAGGAGGGGACTAGGATCTCAGTAAGGGCTCCATTCATCTCAAGGCGAGAGGGAGATCTTGCTGACGTCACAATAACACAATGCGGCCTTGCCCCTACTACACTACCCTAATCTGAGTGGTTAATGCGATAGTTAAGTTGTGAATATTTATTTCATAAAGACAAGAGTGATCTTGGCATTGGTCAGGGAAATTAAGGTTTCTTCGGTGACCATATTTGCAAACCACTATTTTTAACCACTTACAGTTTTTTTTTCCTAAAACTTAAAAATAATAACAACTTAAAGATATACTAAACTACGTAATTTTTATTGTAATAATCATATAACACCCCTACGAAATGTTTATAAAGCAGCAATTTCATTTTAGCAATATTAAATTGAATATTTTTTTGTTTTGCTATTGTACATGACTTTGTTTGGATTTTATTACATTCTTCTATAAGGTAATTGGCAAGCATATTGCTTTCCATTCTTTTTCTCAGATTGTGTGAATCGTAGGAGAAATGAGCGCACACCGTTACAAAGGCATGTGCTCCTGTAGATGAGCAGAATGCCATTATAACTCACACCGGCGCCCAGGGCCACCCCCTTCAAGCTTTCAAAGTTTCAATGTTAATCTTATGGACGAAGGGTAATTAATTTAATCAACAGCTGTCTGTTGATTAAATTAATTACCCTAAAAAAAAGCAAATGCTAGAGCGAATCAGGAAGAACAGGAGTTTCAGCTATATAAATTATTTTAAATCTATTTTGGTACATATAAACTGCATTTTGTTCGAATTCCGATCAGTGGTGAACTTTAGGGTGTCTTCCTTTGCGGTCAATCTAGATTGCGGTCAAGTCTAGTTTTATGAGGTCTGCAATGACTCCAACTATTATCATGAAAGTGAAAACACAAAGAAAGACATTCCACCTGAACCATTTCCCGCCAAATCAGCAGAGCTGAGCGCACAACCAGTTGTCGTGTCACTCACTCCACCCCTCATTGCTTCAGTCACCCCTGCATTGTCCCCGGGCTATTGTCCTGGATCAATAGATACAATCATGTCTCTGTACGTACCGCATGCAGGGGTACGTAGCAAGGGGTGCGGCCACCTGGTCTACAACCACCTGGCCCCCCGCACCTCCTCCCCCCCGGCGTGGCGCGTGCCCTCAATCTCGCCCGCCAAAATCGCCCGCCAAATCCTGCATGCATTACCGGACCGGGGGTTGGTGACGCGGTCTTCCGGAACCGACGCGCTCCGCTCCACCATGCGCCCGGTGTACCATCTCAATCGGCGGGACGACCAAAATATTGGTTTACTTGGAAGTCCATTGAGAAGAATAATTTTATATCACAGAAGGTCATAGGTATACATGAAAAACAATTTTATACACTACCGTATTGTACAGAAACAATAAAGCGTGGCTACAATACTTCACAGTCGAGGATCATAACTGTGATAAAAACCATGGATAGGAACAAATTGAGTAGGAAATTAGATTAGCGTTACCTTTATAGCTAAAAGTGGGACAGTGGAACCAGAATTTGTAAAATCCATTAAAAACGGAATATGTCTCCGGGGGAATATGAGGGGAGTTTTTTCTATATAGGCTAAATAGTATAATTTATGAGTCATCAATAATTTATCTCTTAAATTATTCACATAATAAGGTTATACCAAGAAATCTAGAATAAATAAATCTCTAAGTAATTATCCTAGGTTGAGTTGAACTATCTAGTGCACGTAGTGAACTATAACTTGCTGGGTATTATAGCTAAGTGGTTATAGTGCTCGCTTTTGAATCCAAAGGTTGCCGCTTCGTTCATGAGAAAAGTTAGTAGCCTTTTAAAGGTTCGATTCCGGACACAGTTGCCATTTGTAATTGGGCTATGAATTAATTACGGTATCTAACAACCGGTCAATGTTAGAAAGTAACTATACCGGGGTTTGGACCCTTCCCCATTAAAACATTATAAAACACCTTAGAGGTAAGACACAAAATAGAAATTCATTAAAGTTGGGGTACTATTTATTTTTGACTAAATGACGAATACAAGATTTTAAAGTTTAAGGATAATGACCGGTAAATGTTTATAAAAACACGTCGTACTCAGAACATTATCTGAGAGATTACTGCAAGCTTCTTAACATGCGGGCAGTTACGAGTATCGTAAACAGGTTTGCGAGTGTATTCCCACCTTGAATGGCAGCCGTGCAGTGTTTACACCCTCCAAGACAGGCAGCGACACAATGTCGCACCTGACCTCTAGCGGAGGTCCCCGGCAGCTGGCATGACGTCACAGTCTTGGACGACCTTGTCTTGAGGGTCTCCGGCCCCCTCTTCCTTCCGCTACGCCACTCCCCGGGGGTTTCTTTACAGCTCGAGACTGTGTTCATTCATACCGGACACAATGGATAGTCGGCCGTCGCGAACTACGTCACTTTTAAAGAGATGTAGAGGTTTAAAGACATCAAACGGGCTAAATCTCAACTATGTTATTATCACTCTAAACTGAATGCAGTTTTCAGTACTTTTGTGACTGAACTATTTTGCATAAACAATACAAATATTCAAGTAAATTTGCAAATTAATGCAGTGGAATTTTTATAGCCTACCCCGGTGTAGAGCATGGTTAAAATAGTATATTTCGTCACAAGGGCCGAAAGTGGCGTTTTTCCGGCCCTGAGATCGTGTTTCAAGTTTGAGACGAAGTCGAGAACTTGAAACGATCGAGGTTTGGCAAAACGCCACAAACGGTCATTAGGTGACAACCTTGGAGGAATAACATATATATATTATTCCTCCAAGGTGACAACTACAGCTGATTTCAAGGAAGAGCACTATTTCTCCATCTACGTCATATATATTTAATAGTTGCTATCAGCTGAACTACCAACTACGTCACTGATTTGTTATTTGTTGTTGTTGTTGTCACATATCTTCTTATATTCTAGATTTTCTTCTACCGTTTCCATTACCGCCCTAGGCCGGCAAAACAGGCGTTTCGTCGGTAGAAGCGAGGGTCTAAAACAGGTGATATCGATGTAGTGTGATGAAAAAACATGTGCGATGTACAATCATATGGGCAGGGCTTTGGCATTAGAAACCTTATTTCGTTTATACTAAATTCTTGCGGTATTTTAGACGTGGCAAATATTTCATACTACAGTATGTCAATTGGCCTATACCTATAAATAATATAAAGAGTTAACACTCCTGAAAATTTTTAGAAAAAGAATTTGTTATTGTTCGTTTATAGTTTGAATACTACAAATTCTATG
Organism: Neoaliturus tenellus; assembly: GCA_030545055.2. Taxonomy (NCBI): domain Eukaryota; kingdom Metazoa; phylum Arthropoda; class Insecta; order Hemiptera; family Cicadellidae; genus Neoaliturus; species Neoaliturus tenellus. The sequence continues at coordinate 121,695,506 of CM061534.1, read as the reverse complement.
ATAGGACTACTATAACTTCTCCTAAATTATGTAAAAACGATCAAATTGATATTTTCTTTTGACCGCGTTGTTTTAGTTAAATAAATAAATAATAACAAATGCTTTATTTTTTTTTAGGCATAGTTAGGACTATACTCAGTCAGTCCTCTCTACCAGCACTCAACCTCAGTTTAAAATGCAAGAATTTGGTAACTTAAGTAAAACAAATTACAATAATCAAAAGAAACCTTAAAATATAATATAGACAAAATATGACTAATTAAAATTTTTGACAAAATACAACAGAATTTAATTTTAAACAGATGAACCACTTCAAACTTTAATTTTTAAATTAAAAAATTAGCTATGTAAAAATTAGTTATAAAAAATTAGTTATGTAGAATACAAAAAACCACTTATAGCAAAAACCAATACCCAATACTAAACCAATAAAAATATATTTTATTACTTGATTAAAGGACTTGATACAATTGCATATTTCAACAAATCGTCATTTTTGTTTGAAAATCTATGTATATTATTTTGGTTAATGCTGTTTTCAGTAGTTTCATATTACATTGGTTGTGTTGTGCTAGATCATTTATCTCTGTTTTTTTTTTTTTTTTTTTTTTTTTTTTTTATAGGTATTTACTGTGTTATTTAGGTGATATGACATTCCTGAAATTGAGAATAACCGATGAAGAAAATTGAGGGGTTTCAAAACTTGTTTTTTATCAGTTGACTTAAGACAGTCTTTTATGTATTATCGTACTTTCGTATTATCTTATTGATCTTAATTAAATTTTTATTTTTTCTACCTGCAATAAGATACACAATTCATAACGGTATTACAGATCAAAAATATCTAAGAATCGGAAACGATGCGGCTGACATAATCAAATATCGTCCTGATAAGTTCAAAGCAGTCAGCATCAAACCCGGGCGGAGACAGCAGCGGATTACACTCAGCCTATTTCTCCTCATAAAAAGAAATAATAATACTTGTGCAAAGAGGAGAGCGGGGGAGAGAGATGACACAATGTAGCAGTGTAATCAATAACTGTGATCCCAACCTCAAAAGACGTCTTACACCGGATATAATGCGGCGGAGCGGATCAAAGGTCTACATCCGGTAAATACGGAGGATCCGGTGAGCTGAGCTTCCACCTTCCGTCGGGCCGCGCCGCGGTGTTGACATCCCACTGTGTTTGTGTTACGTTACTACACTGTAACAGCGAGGTGTTAGCAGACTGCTTCGTCCTTACAAATCTCAGGAAATTTATAAATGAGTAAAAACTAGATTTAAAATGTCTTCTCTTTAACTTTATTTAATTTTGAAGTGTAAAAGGAAACTTAGAGCAAATATCAAACCAACTATATAGTGGAAATTGTTTCCTTAAAATTTTATTTTTTATTTTTTTAAATTGTTATAGTACGATTAAAAAAAAAAAAAATTTCAAAATGTAAATGCAGTCAGAATAAAGTGTAAAAAAGCCTCTTCACATTTTATTAGCAGCAGCACCAAAATACCCTAAAAAAATTAAAATAGCATAAAATTTTACGTATGAAGACAGATTTCAACATGTAAACTATTAATTTTAGATATCTACTAAGTAAATAATGCTAGAAATTTTAAGGTTCTAATTTTAGAAATATAAATAAATACACAACCTTAAATCCGATGTAATGTTTTTTTATTTCATTGGGTACATTAATTATACAAAGAAAGAAATTATACTCCTAAGCAGATGTGGCAATTACAGTTATACCTCCATTATAATGGGTGAAACGAAACAGTAAATACCGAACACAACCTATCATATCGATGATGGGGCAGATGTTGGGTGTAGGGGGTGGGGGAGGGGGTGAGTTGGGGTCCGAGCCCGCTACCCAGGACGGGTGTTTGCTCTGGGCTAGTGGCCGATGTTTGAGAAGTAACGTTCACTGTCTGTAAAACAAAGACAGTTGATAAAACATAGACAAACAGAGATAGAGAGGGGGGAGGGTAATGGCAGAACACACAAACCGCGCCGCGATCTCGCTCGCACCAACGATCTGCGGGAGAATGCTATACGAGATTGAGGAAGGGCATTCCATGATTCAGTAATATCACTGTATAGAAATGGTGAAAAGAAATTACTTTTCATTTAAGATCTTAAGACAATTAATTACATACCACCGAGATGCATACACATTTCATCTAAGCCAATGAAATAAAAATGTGGATTTTAAACTTATGGTTGAATCATATGTTAATACTACTTAAATTTCTGATGGGGTTAAACTTTATCACTCTTTTCCGAGCCTTTTATGAGGCAGCAAAAGAGTTAAAAATTGCATGCATTTACATGAGAACATTTTAACTCATATACTTAAAATTTTTCAACACCAGTGTTTTAGGAGAAACGGTCAAAACTCCTCAAAGTCACTGGGAATCCCGGGGATCGAAACGGTGACCTCTTAAATTGAAGTCTCAAAGAAAAAAAACGCAAATTCAAAATATTAACAGATAAGGTATTTGACGGAACTGGTTCCGTTGCCCCTAAGCAATCTAACAAGGTGAACATTTTCTTATTTATAAATCGAAAATTTTAATTGATAGGGGTATATTGTTTACAAAGCCTTTTACCAAAGTGCTACTCCACCTTTTTGAACCTCTAAAAAAATTCCAAAAGAATCAAATTTGAATAAAGAACCTCTAGCTCTGTCCAAACACAACGTCTAATGAGCTTGGAAATGTTCTCGAGTACCTCCATGATTTCCACCTCGCAGATGCTTGTGGGCCAACAAGTGACTAGCGACAATCGCTCAGCATTCCCTAACAATCACAACTCGAAAGTCGCCAGATGGATATGAGGCCGCTATTTAATCAAGCATAGGGGCGGATTGAAACTGTGGCCAAAGCAGGGGTGGGGAGATGCTTATCTAGCAGGGCAATGAGCGGCCCCATAGGGCTGGTTAGCAGACAGTGGCGGCCGGTACGGGCTCTCCCATGCTTGAGGGCCCGCAGGACCTGAGGAAGCTCAAGAACAAACTGAAAGGGTTGAAGAAGGAAAGACGTTATGAATCGTAAACTAGGATGTGTACACTGGACTGGATTTCGAATGGGTGACATTTTAGATTTTAGGCAATCAATAAGAAACAGCGTTAAGGAAATCCTTTAGAGTTTCCTTCCAATGGTTTTTGTATTCCCCAAAGGTTTGAAACCCATGATTTTAAAACATAAACATATGATTTTATATTGAATTCTTTTACATAAAAATAGCTGATTTCATAGCTTTGCTGTACGGACACCATAGCCACAAGCATTTTATAGTTCTAAGTTTCAAGGGAATTTAATCTAGTTTTTTCTCATTACTTTGTTAACACCATAACACCTAAACTTAGCTGATTGACAACAATGCATAGTTTACTCATAATGCACAACAAAATCAAATCTTGGTGGCCCGACTAAATAGCCGCCTTATTCACCACGCTCGACGTCTCTGGATTTTTTTATGTCCTCTGATTTGTCGAAGATTTGGTTTATTCTTCCCCAGTGCCCAATTTAGAAACTCTAAAAGATAAAATAATAAATGCAGTGAAATGTGATCAATCACTAAAAAGTCACCTAAAAGATTTACAGGCTATACCCCAGGCGCAAACATTGAAGTGCATTGAGTTTGTGCATATCTGTAAAAATCTTAAGAAGTGACTTGTTAAAACTGAAAGTAAAACTTTATCTTGCCACCAATTGTTTTCACACTATTCGGTTTCTTTATCAGGGCAAGACTTTATGGACACCCGGTATAATTTCTGTCAGAAGACGAGATTTTTCTCGTAAAAGTAGCATTTTTATGTGTATTTTTATTTTTATAGTTTCTGTCATAAAATCGTAACAGCCTATTTAGTAAAGTTATATTTTAGTTTTTTTATTAATTTCCTGTTTCCATTTAAGTAATTTCCCCGGCATTTATTTATTCTCACAAAGGCATCACTATCCATAGCCATGAACGAAAACCTTGCTCACTTATTGCTGGTCTGGGCAGTTTTAACGATGAACGTTTCAGTTTTTAGTACAACGGCTTGTTCCATTAAAATGTTTTAGGCGTCTAATTTAGAAATAAACCTCCCACCTCTGGGAATTTCTTTTACAGATGCAGTCATTTAAAGACAATATTATAACACTGTTTTAATAAAGTATTCAGTTCATTTGGACGTAGTAATATTTTATAATTGTCGAGCTAATGAACAATCAAGCGGCAGTGAGTGAGTGTGGTGGTAGGTTATGTGGCGAGCTGTATAACAGAGACCGCACGGCGACGGTACACAGCGCCATAATGATGGGGCAATAATGTGATCTGAGGGCAAATATTTGGCATATTAGGTGACGTCACCTGCGCATATTGGCCACGCATGATTGGTCCATCATCATCACGTGATTCATATTAAAAATCTCCTCCCCCTCCCTCCCCCCGCATCGTTATGGCTCACTGCCCTCGATTAACTCTTAGTCCATTTTCTTGGCAGTTTTCTTAATATCTCCTTATTAAATTTTCATTTCACCTCTTCTAAAGTCATAAAATTAGTGATTATTACATTCAAGAGTTAATTTGCGCTGGCGTGGCAGATCGCAAACTCAATAAAGGGTTGATTGCAATTAAATTTGATTTTGATATGGAACTATCTAATTACTGGGTAAAAAGACTTGGATTTTAATTGGTAAAAAATTATTTTAAAGTGTATAAGCTCTGATAGTGTTTGCAATCTAGTCTTACATTAGTTAACATTATTCAATCTCAATTTTTATTTTATATTCACTAAAGTAAGCAAAATTAATAAACTGGATATAAAATCAACAAATTATACTTAAAATAAAAGTAAACGTAAATAAGGGGGACATTTTATTCAGTATGCCATGTCTTTGGTTATTTACGGTATACCAATTCGACACTATTACAACCACATGGGCTATTACTATTATACTATTACACCAATATAGGCTAAGTAAGCACCACTAAGGTTTTTCTGAAGATGTAGTCATGCTCAGCTACGAAACATGTTGTTATTTCCATCGAATAAACGAGTTTAGTAACCAACATAACGCCTCTATTGGTGGACACGGAGAATGCATAAAGTACTAGCTGTTACCCAGCATATACTTTGCAATGCCGACCTGAGAAATTTTCCCCTTCATTTGAGATCATTCACCGTCAGATTCAGCTCGTTCGCTACGCTCATTCGCCCCAAGTCTATAATATCCTCTAATTTTGATTACCAATCTTCCCTAAACTCATGGAATGAGAACAATTGTTTATAAAATTAAATACAAAGAATTTTTTTGCCCTATGATGTGTTTATATACAACTCTGTTAAAAAAAAACCCCAAACAAAACTGACATGAGTATATTTATTAAAGCTCTGGGGCTAAGCCCTGAAGGCTATACATATACTAATGGCTTATAAACCTTCTCCATGAAATTTCCCATATCGAGTTTCATTGCAAACGGTCCAATGATTTTCGAGCCCATCGATTACAAATATATACCAACATCCTCTTTTTAAATGTAGACAAACAGCGCAACAAATGTCTAAACTAATCTGCTCGAAACGAAATAAACCTCTTTTTTACAATGTCAAGTTTAAGTACATTATTTATTCACAAATATACAAAAATGTTTTGGCTTTTTTTAAGTAATTCACCTACGAGTTTTTTTTTTTTTTTTTTTTTTTTTTTTGGGGGGGGGGGGAATTCGATTAATATGGAGTTTAATCTTGATAAGTGATCCGTATGTTCAAGCACTGAGAGCCAGGGGAGGTGGTAAATACCAGAAAAGCTATTCGATTGATCGTGTCGAGCGGAGCGGCGGCTGACCGGTACAGCGGTCGGTTTTTGCGGCGGTAATCTGTCGTTGAGGGGCTTCCGCGGTAATTGACTGCAGCTTCCCTCCATCGGATGATTGAAACTTGTGCGCGATTTCCCGTTATTTAGAGGAAATGAAGAATGGATGTGAGGGGAAGTTGACTGACCAAGAACTAATGTGTTGTGTAGGGGCTGGTGTCAGAACACTTAATTTTGAAATTTGTTTAGATAAATACCAAAACATTACCTAACACTGACAATTTTTAATAAATATGTGATTTAGCAAAGGGGGCTCAGCATTAATTCGGTTAAATATTATTAATTAACCCTAGTTTTTATGTTAATAGAGTTCCGACAAAACACCGATTTACTTTTTTTTCAAATAAATTATACATTTGCGGACAAAATAGTAAATGTTTTAATTTACTCATACTTTTGAGACTACAAATTTTTTGCTAGAAAAAAAGTTTTATAACATTACTGTACAACGTATTCTGAAATTAATAATTATTTCATAAGTTTCATTTTGAATATATCACGAGCTGTTTTACCAGAATAGGTATACAAAGAAACTCTTATTTATATAATAATACTGTCAAAATTTAGCCCCCAGTTCTTGAAAGCTCTAGAAAACACAACCGTGCAAAGTTTTGAGAAAGCGCATGCTTGGACTTCTTTGCGTTATCAAATAACAAGCCTGATACGCAGTAAGCAAATTGCTCTAAAGGGTAAAAAATGAGTGATAATTATGTGGAGGGCGGGAAAGTGAGTCAGGGTGCGTGAGCATGTGTGCATATTGATGATGTGCGTGCGGGGGATGCAATGCACTGCCATTATGCAAGGCGCCATACCTTCGCGTTCATATCTCCCTGCATCTAGCTCATGCCTGAGTCAATACCTCTCGTGGTCTGCTGCCCACCCTTACCTAAGCGAATACAAGCGTGTGCTAGTTTATATCCCTACAAAATACCCTTAACGACTCTTGGTTTATTTTTACTCAGTTTTACAAAGACTTAAATCAAATCTTCTTTCATCTACTGTGGACGACTATATAGAAAATCTAAAAAAATTGAAAACATTAAAAGGAAAGCAAAATGTGAGAGGTCAATTCTCTAAAAATGTAAATCCCCAGCAGAGGGTATAAACAGTTGAGAATGTGAAAAACTTGACAGATAAAAAAGAAAGGCTACGAAATAAAACCATGTAAAAATTGAAATAACACGAATATTGTCACCAGAACATAGTAGAAGCAAAAAATATTTATGAGGTAGAGGCCGCGGAACGGGAATGGAACAAAAAAATATCCGAAACAAGATGTAGGTCTAGATCTCGATCTTATCCTAAATCGAGAATATTTTTTATAGGATAATGAATGTTAGCATAACAAGAGACAAAATACGTGGGGCAAAAACTTATTCTGATAACAGAAAACCTCAGATCATTATTCGAATCTGAAACTAAAGTTATACCATTGAATTTTACACTAGTTGAGTAGACTTCTCATAGCATAGGCGTGTGTGAAGCATATATTGACGGTGGTGCGATCTCGTGCGGCGTACATCGAAGTACACGTAACATATGATAGATAAATCAGTACTACCACTCTTCTAAACCAAGTTTGAAACATTTTATAACTGAAAGTTATGTTTATGTTTTGGTAAAATGTTTTGGCAGCACTGTAAATTCAGCTGAATAATAACAACATCGATGGCAGCGACTCTGGTGCGGCGTACACCGAACTTCCAAATTTTTGCCTCAAACTAAATGCCTTGGATGAGAGGTCTATTCACGTTAGTGTAGGGCCTACATAGTCAATGGTTATACCAAAGACTGAATTTTTTTCAAAATTCTTAAAGCTATGGGATTTTTATTTTTTGGATAAAATTTTCATTTCACAAGAGAAAATATTAATAAAAATATTTATAGCATAAATTTAACAAGGCTGCTGCATCAAGTCTTTTGAATTTATTTTTTAAACAATAATTGAAAACAAATCTAAATATTTTTTATCATATCTAATCATTAAATGTTTACTCAACGTACCAAACTCTTCAAATATTAGTTTGAAACATTAATAAACATAATATAAATATAAATATAAATAATATAAATATAAATATGACTTTACTGGCGACGAGTTCATATGCCACCAGGAAAAAAGTGTGGTGGAACAAAATACTATAAAATAAAAATTCTAAAACGGAATATTTAAATAGGTTGAGAAAAATAAAATAGTTCTTGAAAAACTTAATTCAATATTATGCTATTTTGTGATGCACAATTCATGCAACGTTATTTTCGTAGGAGAACGTTCGGGGACGTTGATGTTATTACAAGCTTTCGTGAAGAGTCAGTTGCATTATCAAAATCTGAGTTTATTAAATATTCTGTTGCTTATTATGTGAAATCGAGCATGACATTTACACACACTGCATTCTTATAAATTCGAACTTCACCTCAGTAAATTCCATTTACCTTTTGCTTGGCTTAATAGGTTTAAAAACATTTATAAAGCACATCTGATGAAGATCATGGATAGAATTAAGTTACATATAAAAAGTTTCCAAATAGCGTGTAGGTTGAAATATTGATTTATCTCAGTTAAGCGGGAAACATGATGTTTTGTTATTTTTGGCAACCCTTTAAATTTCTAGTATGATCCTGCGTCTAACCGTCGCAGATGAATGTTGTTACAGAGGTCCCGGCAGGTATACTCCAGGACCTGTTTTTCTCCACCGACAGGCCAGACAGTCTCAATTTCGGCGCACTGGGCACAATTGCTACAATTATTGAATTTCCGCAGTAAAAATCTATGCTAACGTTGAAATTAAAATAATTGTTTATAAAATAAATTTTACTATTTTCCTACTGCAAAACTTTATCTTTTTTGAGGTAAACAATTTGACCCTTCTACAGCCTGGATCAAAACTTGTTTCATAATATGAGGGGTTATTTTTAACAAGTATCGTTTTTTACTATACTTGTTAATCAAGCAATTGATTGTTAAATTAATAATTTGTAAGGTGAAAAATGCAGTAAATCTTAAAACGCAATCTTTAATTTTAACCTAACTACAAATTTTTCAGCGTTAGTTGAGTCAACAATGTTTACAAAATTTAAAATCCTGGATTGCTTACGGCGATGAAGACTTTAAAAGTGATTTACTTCTTCTACTTTTAGTTAGCAGTGGCCAACTGAAGGTAACTGAAAATACTAGTAGTTTCTAGTTCTTCTACCTGCCGATTATCTGTAAAGTGCTATAGTTTCTGATTATCCGGCGACCTAAAGATGCAGCCGTACTTATAAAATGTATCTGTTTTATTACCTTCAGTTTTAGAGTATTGATAATAGTCTCTAGTTATTCTACCTGCAGTTGGTCATTACTGATCTTCTCCTAGCTATAAAGTCATCCACCACGGCACCACCGTCCGGTGCCAGTGACTTGCAACAGGTCTGAGCCTCGATGTCCACCGGCGGTCACGTGTGTCAGTGAGGGGCTACGCCCGCATGTGACGACGGCGGTGGCAGGTGGATGCTTGGATGCGGGCGCCGCGGCCCGGCAGGTAGCGGACACATCGTACTGCTTCACTACACAACCTCACTGCTTCCTCCCCACACGGACACTTCCGGTCCGACAATGTCCGTCGGTGGTTGGCTCGATCGCCGCATGTACAGGCGGTGTACAGTATGCAAAATGTGTCCTTCAGAATGACATTTTAAATTTGGGTTTAAAATTAACTAATGAAATGGTAGAAAAGGTCAGGCAGAACTGGTGCTTTTGTAATTTTACAGTTATTTTGGAGAGAGGGGTGTTATGAATCCTCTTAGGGAGAGAGGAATCAGTTCACTCTATTATCAAATTCTTGCAAACACTTCGAAGATATTTATCGAGAGATTTAGATTTCAAAGTAAAACTTTAAATTAAGAAATTTAACTAGATTTTCGATTTGAAAAAATTATTTTACTTTCTCTGACCGATTTTATTAGTGGGGGGGGGGGGGGTTAATTCTTAAACCTATTGGGCTACCCACCTATAGGCTTAATGGCGATCGTCTGAATAATGAAGATTGTCTCCAGATATTCTTTTAGAAAATAATATACAAAAATACACTGATCACTAAGCATAAACACATCACGAACAAATACGGATGTCACAATAGTATATTTCGTCACTAGTCCGGAAAGTGGTCGTTATCGGTGCAAGATCGAGTTTCAAGTACGAGGCGAAGCCGAGTACTTGAATTCGATCGAGCACCGATATACCACTTTCGGACGAGTTACGAACAGTACTTTTCATCATACCATCTTTAATAAATTTACAGTTTGGATAAAAATTAATAAATTTTAACCTATATAGGGCCTACCCCCTCTTACGTTGTTATTTGTTTATCTTGTATTTGGAATATTTACAACTAAACAATCAGCTGTTTGACATTTATTAGTGTAGTAAAATTAGTCGGGAAAAATGAAATAATTTTTGGAAAGCCAATTTCTTTTGAAATGTGTTCTATGGCGTCCCCTGACCTTCCTCCGAAAAGTCCCCAGAAATCCCATATGGGGATCACGCTTAAAAATGAGGGGTTGGCCCATAAGGAGTTACATTAAAATTAGATATTAAGCATACTAAATATAAATACATTCCAGAAGGTTTATATACATCAAATTAAAGGTCTTCAAATGTAGAATACAATGCCGTAAACCCGAACTCAATATAACTGTCGGGAGTGAAATGGCAGGCGTTCAAAGTTTAGAATACAATAATATTATCAAAACTTTGAAATACAATAACTTCCGACATATTTGACCTTTTGAGGTCTGGTTTTCGGCTATGTACTCTCCTTAATAAGACCTTTAAAATGATGTATAGCATGGCTATGGACTAAGAAAAAATTTTCAAAACTCCCTCTTTGGGACGTCCATGTAGAGGGTGGTTCAAGGGTAATATGATGGGCATATGTCAAACTATCCCTATTTGCTTAGGTAATTGTACAAGCAACCGTTTGCCGCAAACCGCACCTCGAAAGGTCAAGTATTTCGAAAATTATTACATTTTTAAGCGTTTACGTTAAAATGTGATTTTTATTCAAAGTTTGAAAGGCTGCCGTTTTCGACTGAGGCAACCTTTTGAGATGAGGTTTGCGGCATTAAATTCTACTACTTAAGAGCTTTAATTTGATGTACATAAACCCATTGGTCGAAGAAAGATTTATTTGTGACTCCACGTGGGCCATCCCATCATTTTTAGGCATGTTGCCCACTGGGGATTTCAGGGGACTTTTCTGAGGGAGGTCAGGGGATGGTATAGAACACATTTCAGCAAAAATTAGCTGTCCAAAAATTATTTCATTTTCCAGCCATATTTTGGCTTAATTTTACTACACTATTATATATTGGAGTCAACGAGGTTTAAGTTGCTGTAAAGCAGAATAGCAGCGCTGGTGATGTCAAACATTGGAAATTTTTTTCCGGCCTAGTCCCGAAAACCACTGTTTCGAGGTCTAGTCCCGAAAACTTTGTTTACCAACACGTTTATCCAACCCACCGGGAATCAACTAGTTTCGATCACAGCTGACCGTTCAGAAAACAACGTTTATCGCAATGGTATGATGAAAATTGTTATAATCTAAATCTAATTGTTTTCATCCACGTGTAAATGGCTCTTAGAATACCGAGAAGCCTACATGTGGGCAAAATAAGTCTTTCGTTAGGAAGCTGTGTGTGGATTTTAGATTATGAAGAACGAACTTGATAGAAAATAGGATTTATCCTCGCATGGGGAAGACGCAATCATTTTAAACTTATGTTAACCTCAAGCCTTAAAACCAGATTTAAAAAAAAATAAGCACACCCCAGTTTTTTACATATGCCTCTACCTATTTTATGTAGAAACGTGAAGCTGTGAGATGCATGTAAGATATGGGTGAATAGATTTAATCCATAGAACTTAAGCAAATTTGGGCTTAAATTATGGTCATAAAAAGTTACCATTTTTTAATTCAGTGTTCACAACACTAGGGAATAATAAAGTACGTCCTAAGAGAAATCCTTGGAGTAGGTAAGTTTGGAAACTTAGTTAACTATCTCTGGCTCGTTTCATTCGCATAGGTTCTGTTTTAGCCAAGACATTCAACTGCTGAATGTTTATTTAATGTTTTTCATTTTTATCGTTACTTATATTCGCAACCCTTATAATTTTGTAAATCACCCTTTGAACCATATAATACTTATAATTTCCGTCATACGGTTATTCATTCTCCTCCATGTTGACCTATTAAGTTCGCGTTTGCCATTGCTTTCACATTAGCGAAAGTAATTCTATAGAAGCGGCGATAGATGCGGAGCGCGGGAGGGAGGAGACTGAGATTGGCTCATGAATAATTCACTCCGGTGATGTTTTATGAATTTATTACAGTTTACGGAGCGGAGTGGAGCCAGAGGTGGCAGACATCTGTCGGTCACCCCCTCCCCCCCCCCGCCAACCCTGCCTGTAGTGATGGCACAGTTTAACAAACTGCCGGGTGATCGAATGGGGAAGGATAATAAGCGAGTGCCGCCTCATTATGGTCAAAATGTGGCTCGCTGCAACCACTCACTAAGTTGGCCATTTTTTTTTTTTTTTTTTTTTTTTTTTTTTTTTTGTATTTCTGCTGCTGTGGCACACAGAAATCCACTTCGGGAGAGGACCCTCCAGGGTTTAGAAAGAAGATAGCAGGGTTCGTTCGCATTGTTCATTCACTAAAAAAACTTGTAGTACTGTAGTGGCAAAAAGTAGTCAAAGTCCATGGCGGAAATCCGACCGATCAAGTCAAAGAAGAAAAGTAACCAGCATTCCTATATGTAATCATAAGGACATTTACAATACTAGCACATTAGTATTTCTTGAACCAATATTTTAGTAACTGAAATATTTTACATTGTAGTGTATGTTACTATACTCGCCTATACGGCTCGATGGGGTCTACAACCCCATTTCCTCTTATTTCTTTAAAGAGAAATATAAAAATGCATATGATATAATATTAAGAGGGCGTTGGAGTCAATCCAAATTCTACCTTTCTCCAATAGGAGCAATGTTAAACGGAATGTCAAATAACTCTTTTATTTATAATCAGAAAATAATGGTTTATAGCTCTAAATAAAGGGTTCATCAAGGCGAATTTGGTTTGCGAAAGGAATTTTTTTATAAAAATTAGTGCTTTTTACTAACTTGAAATAACAAAGCAGGTTTTTTACTACTTTTAAAACATTTTCTACAGAATTTTATTAATTATTTACAAAGAATCGATCTCGCAAAAGGAACGGGGAATTTAATTGTGATTCAAACGCTATTTATTCTGAACCAATCGGACAAAAAATAAAGAAATTATATGACAAATTCCAGGGACAAGTTTAGCATTGCTCTATTGGGTAATAAATCCAACATGGCGGCACTCCAACGCCCTCTTAAGCCACAATATTTTGAAAATCTAAATGAGTTACCGTATTGATAAGGTTAGAATGAATAAAATTAGAGATGAATTGGCATACTTTCGGATACATAAACTTTTGATGTGTTGGACTTATTACATAAATACACAAGGGTAAGGAATTTTTTTTAAAGCGTTTACTGGCAGTTCCTGATTCCAACAACCGGTAGTGCTCGACGAATGAATTTTCGTGATACAGATACTCTGTAATAAAACCAGTAATCTCACGATCCAAAGACCTACCAAAGCAATGTCCCGCCTTTCTTCCTTATCGTCATTGTACGGACAATACATCAATTTTCTCTCTTATATGGAAAATGTTTACATTGATAATTTTCCATTTCACTTCACTTACTTATTACGGAAGGTTCATTTCTGTACCCAGCCACCAGAAGCTGAGTTTGTTGGGTTTATGAGCTCACCTGTAATAGGCTGTGCCCTGACAAGTTATGTGGTACAAGGGGATACCATAACTCTAAATTCTTCCGGCCTAATAAGTGAAAACTAGTAAAAATTAATTAACTTGGAGACTATGGTAAAATGTTAGTATTGAAATACAATAATATATTTTACCTAAATAGACAATGAACTGATATTGGATGCAATGTTCATGTATTCTGGGGTCGTGTTGTCAAAATGGTTTGGCTCCAGCCGCACCAACTCCGGTGCAGGTATTTAACTTTTGACCACGGGCTGCTCCTTCAGTCAAGTAGATCCATATAAAGTGATGTGTCAATTACATGATTCGACCTGATGATGGAGAACTGAAATGTCTAATGATGGAGAAACGACGGCAGAAACCATTTGGAAGACACAGCCAACCACAGATTAGGCCTACATTGAATGAAGAAGATCGTGAAAGCATACATTCTTCAATGAAGTGGTGTGAAATGGTGTATAATACCCCCTGCAGCGTGTCTTAAAAAATGTGACTTATACAGCTCCTTCTCATTTGGTTATTCAGAAAAACGTGTTTTGTTTAGCAAAAAATGGGACATAGAGGTATAGTTTACGACTTTACCCAAAACAATTGATTCGATTACCCAAAATAGAGTGACGAAGTGTAATTTACACACCGATAGACCCAACATCAAACGGTGTTCCCGAGCAACAATGTGATGCTAATTTTAAAGCAACGTGGTAATTTAATAAAGCTCGCCGTCCTTCGTGTCAAAGCATTCCCGGGGCGTTAACGCGATGCCGGTGAAGTTAACAATGACGTCACAGTCACAGAATGTCTTGGAACTCATCGAAGAAGTGAGACCACTTTATAGGTGGTATTACATGCACGTGACCTGACCGTGACGTTGGTTTGCGTGTTGTCAGCAGACATAATGGGGTTTCTTTCATATAAATAGCCTATGGGCACACTTTCTAACATTAGTTCAGAATTTAACGTTCAAACAGTGCCCATTGCTATTACTAATTTATGTATTATCGAAGTAAACTTTTTCAGTGGATACTTACCAAACCTGCCATTCTAATTAGTAGTAAAAAATCTGCAACCCAATGTTGTTAGTTTGTGATATGTTGTGCTAGGTTTAATGGTGTTGTGATGCTTGTCTTGTTTCATCAACTAATTGCGACAATCTTTAGCTTCCTATATGTGAATCTTTTAGAATGGAATTGACTTTTTAAGAAACTTCATTTGATCAACTATAATTTACATTTCTAAACTCTCAAAGTTTCCTGTCACTTACTTACTCGTAAGCCTACATGAAAATGAAACTCCCAATTCATGTGAGTAATTGTTATTCACTTTTTCAATTTTAGGGCCTATAGTTTTCTGGGTCCATAGTTCTAGGGTTCGAAGGTCCTCATGGATGGTTCTCTGTTATAGCAGGGATGTCATTTAAAAATGTTATTGCTCTATGTGTCAATTTGCTTTCCAATCACTATTTCGTTGATGGCAATTTTGGTTCAACAGTAGTTATCATTTAGCGACCGTTGAGCTCTCCCTTCGTCATCAAGGCGCGTATAGCGGCTCTCTTCAGCACGGTTATATAGTTGTGTCCGCCCCACCGCAGATGTGCCAGGAATGCGTTCCAGTTCACGGCTAATTTGGGGCTGTTTAACAGACGACCGCCTTCATGTAATTAGTGAGGTATGACGTCACAGCAGAGTGACCCTCATGATTTAATAGTTTGGTGCCGCGGTGGTGGCGGCACTGGAGTGTGGGGTTGGTGGTGCGTTTCCGTCCACCTGCACCTCTATTGGCGGGCTTCCGTCGGTAATGCACCCGGAGATGATAGAGTAACGCTCGGACCCGGACAACACATGGTGTCCCTCGCTGTGGTCATTATGGAATATCATGCTATAAATGGGTGTGGAAATGCTGGTGGGGCTCAAATTGCATTTCAACGAACTTGTACGATGAACATTTGAATTCTAGCTTCTGATGAATCATAATTCAAGAACTAAATTAGTCTTTTATTATATAGTTACGTACAATAACATACATAAGTATGTACATATATAAAAAGCTTCTGTTGGGGAAAACAATTTAAATTAACTATTTCATAGGCCTATACAGCGTTAGTACAACAAAGTATTCATAGAATGTAATTTGGGTACTCGTTGATAATAACACTCTATGAGACATTTTCATTCCTTACTAGGCCAACTACTATACACTTCCATTAATTATAAGTTATAAACCTGTAAATATAAATAGCTCTCAAAGTAACAGATAAACAAAATTTTCATAAATAAGGTAGTCTTTGGTACAGGTTCAGTTTTAACTGCCAGGAAAGAATTTAAATATTACACTGTATATTATAACTACGGGTTCTAATAACCTATGATAACAATCGTGAACTTTCGCACTTTTTATTGTCAATTCTTAAAATATTTAGGGCCTACTGTTCAAATCTCATTTCTATCAAACAAAATGCGTGGTAATCTTAAAATCGTATGAACATCCAAGTTAAAAAATCATGACGATAATTTCTGATAACTATCTGA
Source organism: Neoaliturus tenellus (assembly GCA_030545055.2). NCBI lineage: Eukaryota > Metazoa > Arthropoda > Insecta > Hemiptera > Cicadellidae > Neoaliturus > Neoaliturus tenellus. The sequence goes on along the minus strand of CM061534.1, from coordinate 121,679,255 downwards.
ATTTTACTTAAAGCTTCATACCAATTAAATTTCATCAAAATCTAAACTTTTTTCCAAAGTTGTCACCTTACCTAACACATGGAAATAATATTCTGTAGTATATTAGCCCAAAACGTCCAAGTAACATTGATCAGACATACATAGTTCTCGCTGCTATCACCGCGGACTAAAATACATATTGTCTCAGTTCACCGTGCTCATCGGCCCCATAGCTTTTCATTTCAATCAAATTCTTCATATTGAATTGGAACGACAAATCGAGACTATCGGCTACATTAATTGTAACTGCTCACTTTTGGAAAATGGGAACAACGTTTTTCAAAAGTTGGGATCTTGGACATAAGAGCGATGGAGTGGATAAAATAATAACATATTACACTGAGAATATTTGACTTTGTATGGCAATTTACATAATTTAAGCAACACATACATTTGGGATTGGGAGAGGTTAAATATTGAAAATAGATTGTGTCAAGCAGTTTACAACTCCAGTAATCTTCATAGAATCGCATACAACTATGAAACGTTTCCACAACCAGAAAGTCTGGCTTTTAGGATATTCTCTCATTTTAAATAATAAATTTTCCCGTTACTGAGACGAATCCTTAACGTTTAACTTTAAATTAGTTGGTATGCTGTGTAAGGTGCGTGGTTTGAAAAAATATAATTGAAAAGGGTGTATCGTGAAAAGAACGAACAATTAATTATTCAACCCTTTGCCATAAGAGCTAGGAGTAGGAACTCCCTCACACGGGAGAATGTAGGTTGACTGGCAGCAGCTGTGTTTTGAGTCTTGGGGTTCACCGACCTGACCTTGAAGACACGTCACGGAGTCTCGGGAGATCCCGGGGACTCCGCCACCTCCGCCTCCTGGGCAGACCCGCCAGGTGCGGCGGGCAGCTGTCCCCGCGGCAGCTGTCCCGGGCACTCGCCCCTCACCCCTCGCGCCGCGGCGCACACCGTAGCACTCTCATTATCATAAACACCCCCCTCCCGGGGCTGCAGATTGCGCACGCGGCCGCATGCACGGCTGGCTGCGTCATTTCCATAGTTATACAGCGGCATTGTCGACTAATGGTGTTCCTCTGGTACTATTCACCTCCGGATCGATACTGTGAATCACTCTGTTTGGAAGCTCATTGTTGATCGGTTTTATGGTTTCCTGGACGCTGGGGTTGGAGGGTTCAAATAAAGTTTGGAGGGACGTAACACAAAATTAAAATTATTGTTACTTGATAACTTGATTGGGGGATTTCCGACTTCAATGGCTTTTTTTGACTGCTGATCCATACAGAAATAAATCAATTTAATACAAGTTGTTTTTCGATAATTTTCTACATTAGTAATTGTACGACTCCTTCAACTCATATAATGTTACTTTTTATCATTCTGCACGAAATCAACCTGTTTTTTGCTCTCTTAATAGAACCATAAACGATTCTTTTCTGTCCTAGGGCTGAAAAATCATCTGGAGAATTTTTTAGGTCCTAGTACTGAAAAGTCAGCTATTTGCTAAGTATATTGATATTCATTTATTAATGGTGAGAAGCAGAATTTTGAAATTCATAAGTTATAAAGAGCATTGTTTGTAAATAACAGCAATGTAAACACTGCATAATACTTACTTTGTAAATATAACCTCAAAAATACAACTTTATAGTTAATATTTTTAACGATTAAAAGTCTTCTCATCATGATAAAAAACGTTGTTCATCACTCGTAGCAAAAGTGTCTTTTTGATGCTTAATCGTTTTTAAAAACTCGGCTGCGCCTCGTTTTTAAAACACGATTGCGCACCAAAAAGACCCACTTTTGCTCCTAGTGATGAAAACTACTATATCCAACTACTACAAAATTCTCGCTTTTATTGCTATACTTTATAGGAAAAATAATGGAATACACCTCATATCCCTTGTTATTAAACTCCACTTTATTTAATTTCAAAAAGACCAATCGAAATAATAAATTACTATTATAGATGATGTATATATCTAAAACTTGAAGAATTATCTTACATTAATTGCCTGATCTAGGTATTATTATGCTTCATCAAAGAAATATATCGAGTAACATATTGCCGTTGTATAAATTGATTGAAAATTATCGCCGAATAATAAATCCAATGGTACAACTCAAGAAATCTAGAATGAGAAGGAGGTAGGTGACATCAACAAAATCAATGACGTCAAATGTGCAGCACTTAAAATATTCAAAGCAAAGCACTTATGTGTCAAGAAACAACATGACGTCAAAGGTGCAGGAGATACTTTAAAATGCTCCAATCAGCTGTTAGTGTCACCTACCTTTTGGATTGTTCTCGATACATTGGTACAACTTAATCAATAGTTTATTCCAATTTTTTATCAAAACATTCCACCGATAGCAGAAGTACAAATGTTATTTAAACCCCCGCCTTATCATCGGTCGCGGTGCCCACCTGCGTGACTGATAACGAGTTAAATGTCAGGGCTCAAGTGATAACAACATCTGCAGCCGCAGCTGTCGCCTTATCACTTCTTATCATCTGTTGCCGCTCCCCTGATAATTAAATGGCCATCGCCTCGTGGCCCGGTGCCTGTGATAAGTCATGTGCGAGCCTGCGCATCAGATGGCTGAACATGTCACGTGACATTAGAGCTGCTAAATAGCCCACAGCTGTAATTTGGATTTCCTGATGATTGTGTTGGGTTAGTAATTGAAAAGATCTAGATAGGCCTAATAGTCTATAATTTAAGTTTTGACAGGTAGGCCTAGGCCTATATACTAATATTTTTTATGGGTCATTTAAGTTTTTCTTTGGTTTTGTTGGGGTTAAAATTAACATATAAAATGTCAAAGGACGATAAATTGAATAGATGATGATTTATTACAAATTCTCTTTTCTTTAGCGAAGGCTCCTGTGTAGATACAGATTTGTATTTCTTCACAATATGAAATAATTAAATAATGAAGTTTATTTCCACAAAAATATTAATGTACATACAATTAACAAAACTTGTAAATACTCGCTGGTCAAATTTCAGTGGTTGGATAACATTAAAAATCATTATCATACACAAAGATAATTAGTTATGGTTCTACTTAAATTATTCTGAAACAAGGTGCTTTACGATAGACATCAACAAGGGTTGCCCTTTTGATAATAATGGCCATGGTGTAATAAAAGTTTTATTGTGAGTTCTCTCCGAATTTGGATTTTCGTACTAGGTCATTTAACCCGTTTATGCCCAAATTGTTTCTTGTTAACTGAGTTCTTCGTCTAGTGGAAGAAACTCCTCATTTTTTAACAATACATTATCTGAGCTGCCGGCGATACATATTAAGTCAAATGTATTCCTCACAGTATAGCCAACGACACCGCCGCCTATTAGCACGAGTAGGCGGTCCGGGCCGGAGGGGGCATGTTTATCAACAAAAGACGAAGTGACTGTGGTGACGCAAGGTTGTGGGGGGGGGGGGGGGAGTTGGAGAGGGGCGTCTTGTGAATGAGCCAAGGAGGGAGCGAGATGAAAGGAAGCGTCAACAAGTGCGGGGGTGTCGGTGTCGCGTGCCCCGCGGTCAGGTGCTTCCTTCCTTCCTCCGCCACACCTGCGGCCGAGGCGGCCCTTGGCTATACACAACGCATGTTCTGATGTTCGTCCAGTCCTTTTAAGGCGGCGACACATTACCGGACTTTCCACCGGACCGAGCATCGTACCGAACATTGCATCGTACAGGGACATAAATTCACTCCGAACAAGACATCGGACGGAGCATCGTTTAGAGAGAGAGAGAGAGAGAGAGAGAGAGAGAGAGAGAGAGAGAGAGAGAGAGATAGCGTGAGTGAGTGAGAGCGCTAGAGGATGCGGTGGAGGTGGTCTACGGGATGTCAAATAACTCTTTTATTTATAATCAGAAAATAATGGTTTATAGCTCTAAATTAAGGGTTCATCAAGGCGGATTTGGTTTGCGAAAGGAATTTTTTATAAAAATTCGTGTTTTTTCAACTAACTTGAAATAACAAAGCAAGTTTTTTACTACTTTTAAACATTTTCTACAGAATTTTATAGTCTAAATTATTTACAATGAATCGATCTCGCAAAAGGAACGGGGAATTTAATTGTGATTCAAAAGCTATTTATTCTGAACCAATCGGACAAAAAATAAAAAAATTATATGACAAATGCCGGGGACAAGTTTAGCATTGCTCTTATGGGAAATAAATCCAACATGGCGGCACTCCAACGCCCTCTTAAATGCGAGCGTTTAAATGGGAGGCGACGCTCGGGACGACGTTCGGAGCGAAATTGACCCTGACACATTACCATACATCGGACCCTACATCGGACCGATCTTTTCTTTGATGTTTTTCCAGAAAACGACCTACAGAGCTCTCGGTACGGTGTTCGGTCCGGTGTTCGGTCCGATGTACAGACCCCTGACACACTACCGGACTTGTCGGTTTTGATCGGTACGATGCTCGGTCCGGTGAAAAGTCCGATTGTGTGTCGCCACCTTTAATCTCGTAACTAAATCTCGACCGTTGTGAAATTTTTAGAAAGGATTTTTAGTAAAGAGCCTCCGCTATTAAATTTGGTACGGTATAAAGATTTTAGAGCTAAACCGTAATAAACAGAAACATATTTATTTACATGTTTAAATTTATAGCCTAAACAGATGGACTTTAAACGCGCGTGCTATAACCAGTTATTAGAGATCACCCATATTGGTCAAAAATCGACGACAATGTCCCTTGATCTGGTCCTAATTTATTGAAAAAAATACCTGGTGTCCACACTGTCCTGCCTTGATTTCATAGCTTTGATGTATATGGACACCATTATAGCCACATGCATCTTACATAATACCTATCTTGTTTTCAAGGGAATTTAATCTAGTCTCCCCTCACTTATTTGCAATACCTAAGTTCAGCTTATTAACCACAATTCGGTTTATTTATGATACACTACGAAAACGAATCGTGGTGGCCTGACTAACTTGCCACCTCATCCATGTCACTTGTTCTCTCTGAATTTCTTTATGTAGGGGTTAGTCGAATATTTAATTTTCTTTATTCATCCTCAGTTTCGAAATTTGAAACTCTATAAGAGAGAATAATAAATGCAGTGACATCCATTATATGAAGTAACAACAGGAAATGTTGAATAGAATTTAAGAAAAATTGTTAATAAAAATAGAAACTAATAAAAAGTCGCCTAAAAGATTTACATGTAATCCAAATTGGACGAGAATGAGATTTAAATAACATAGGGCAAAACATATCTAAAAGTGTTAAACTGAGTTACCAATAATGCAGTAAAACAAAAGAGAAAATTTTCAAAATTTTACTGTTACAGCAACGATACCGTTCCCCTCCGGCTCAGCAGACATTGTTTACCGGTAACAAATTCCCCGAGTACGGTACTTAGCGGCCGGTGGTGTGAGGGAGGGTGGGGGGGGGGGGTGGCACGAGCCCAGCAGCTGATAAAACATCTGTCTGGCCGGCACAGCTGTGATTTGATATTCCATCATCATCAGCTGATGTGTGATAGCAAAAAAATATTATCAGACGGCTATCTCCCGTATACTTATGTGGGATAATAAATTACATTGCTTTGGACGGCGATGAGTTTCATTACTTGTGCACTGTAATGATTAAACAAAGAAAAATACCTGTATTTGCCTATTTGATAATTTTTTTCGTTCTGTATTTGTTCTAGAATGCAGACCTTCAACTATCGATGGGTTATGGATGGACTAATTGAACCTAATGGAATGACGACATAATTATATAAAATATTTATATCAACATATTATGGCTTCTGGGTTCTACTAGTGTTTCTAGTATTTATTTCACGCTTTTCCAGTAATGTATAAAAATATTTTAAACAATAATTAGAACGGCTTCGTTTGCTCCTCTCACTCCTCTCTACAGTAAAACCATCAACTCACTAACCACTAGACTTTTCGTTAGACTTTTCGTTAGACTTATATAGACTTTTCGTTCATTTAATTTGTTTGATATCGGAATGAGTTTTCTAGCTTCTTGTACACTGCATCATTTATGTAGATAATGATGTAGATATTAAACTTGTGTCAATTAGAATAGCTAGGAACTTCCAAAGCCATTGGGGTGGAGCACTGAAGTATTAAAAATATAACGATATTTTTCCTTTATTAATAAAGTGGGTAACAGGAGCGATACTAACAGAAATTTTGGAACAGATTATGTTTTATAATGAAGCTAAAATATCATAGATTAACTTAGGACGTTTATTATTATTATTATTATTATTTTAATTCTTCAGGGTTCCGCAACAGCGGTCTTTTAAAAAACCCCTTGCTATTTTAATGGATAGAAAAATCTTGTTAATATTTATAATTGATTAATGAGAAATCGCCGAGTTTTTTCACTTATGGAAATAAAATGTTAAACACAAACATTAAGACTTTTCCAATTTGCAATATAGGTCTATTAGGAGAATTACTCCAAAATTTTCATATGTACGGTTTAATTATTGTGTATAATAGTACATTTAAAGATAAAAAACCCAAATTTTTTGAAAATTCTGGGTAAGTGAATAAGTTCGAGGGTGGTTTTGGAGAGGTTCAAAAAATAAAGAAATTAAAGCGGAAGAAAAAAGTATGCCTAGGTTTATTCCAAAACTATACAAAAGGCATCTAAGTTCCATAAAATTCAATACATTAATGTGGTCTCTAACCATGAAAACTCCTTCTTATACTACAACGTCCAACCATTATTCAGTTTTGCAAGAATCAGGAATGGGCGAAATTTATTTACAATGATTAGTATAAAATCCAATTTAATTTGAAGAAGGCTATTAGAGTGATAATGTAAGTTGTCTAAGTTGGAAGTAAATATTAATTTAGGTAAAATATTGCCAACTTTTAAGAAAACACAAACGCCCTTCTTTTAAAGAACCTAATGCACGAGAAGCATATCAATGCATCACAAGGGAGAGATTTACAAAGACATTATATTACGAGGGAGGTCCATTGGGTAAACGTCATATCTGTCGATGGAATGTGATCGAATTCCTGGTGTGATGGGAACCCCATGAGCGATGGGGGAGGGGGGGGGGGCAATGTCGAACAATCTCTGGTACCGTAATTGACAATGTGGATGACTTTATCAACACTCCTGCTCCTCTCTCCCCCGTAGAAACCGTTCACCGATAACTTTATTCGCTTTCATATTGGATGACGGGCATTCCTGCTTTGTACCATTTATGCGTAGATCCGGTATTGACGATGTAGTTAAATATTCAGATATCTTTTTAGGCAGTTCAATTTTGATTTATTACTAAACTCTTAGACCTATGATCTAATAATTTCATAGAATTTCTTTAGTAATAGGTAGGTGCAAAGTAGTCCTGGAAAAGACATTTTAATAGAGAAACCGAACATGTGTAACGAGAAGAATAAAAACATTTTATAAAAAAACAATAGAATTATTGTTTTTATCATAACATTCGACTTAGTAAATTTGGATATATAATGGCAGAATTAACTGGACTTGGAATTCAATATAGAAAGGGGCATTAATAACTATAACAGAAATTAAATAATTGTTGATATTAACTTTTAGTAGCCTAACCAGCATAATGTCAAGCTATTTTTTATTTTCACAAAGAGAGGCGAAATCAGTTTAATTGTTTAGGTATACCGTATAGAATACAGTAATGTAACCTCATAATTTTGTTACCTCGAATTAGCCTATAGGCTACATGCGATGCAATTTAGTCACAAAAATGTTGTGAGGCTCTAACTCTGTTCATTGCATATAGATTAAATAGTTTTTATTGAAACTGTTAAAGCCTTTTTAGATAAGATATATGTGAGTTATAAGAAAGTTGTATGAGAAATACTTGTAAAACTAGAAAACAATTGGCTCTCTCACATTTATTTACAGTTTAGAGAAATCTATCACAAGTGGTAGACTGTTCTGGTATACGTGTGTTCATTTTTTTATGCTCACCATTGGGATCTCGCAAACTATAAAAGTTACAGCAAAGGTCAAATTAGCAAAGTAGTGCGGAATTATAAGCTGAACAAAATGATGTGTAAAAATCAAAGATATTTCTACTGGTTCGTTCGCTGTGCTCGAAAAACTGTTTTTTGCTCAAAACTTCTTTTGCCTATAACTTTGTTATTTGTTGAAATACAAAAAAACTTTTTAGATAAAACTTTACTGAAATTTTACGTAGATTCTGAATATTAAAACTAAAAATTTTTACTTCAAACGGTTTTTGAGATATTTTAGACAAGTTGATTATTTTTAATGCAAGTATGTATTTTTTTCATCATCATAAAAAAGAAATAATTTTTCTGATCACGAAAATACCAAATATGGCATATTTATTTATCATAATAATTATTTAATTATAAAAAATGTGGGGGAAGGTGGGGCAAGACGGGGTACTTAAGCACTTAATATTTTTTTGTTGCGTTATGAAAACCTCAATAAACTTACTACATATATCAATTAAAACTGCAGTATCTATAGAGTCAATAAAAAAAATTTGAACAAAAAAATAAAAAGTATTAACACTAATAAAAAATTTTTTTCTAAAGGTTTACCAAGTACCCCATCTTACCCTATAGTGAGGGCAAGATGGGGTAGCTAAATCATATAAAAAGGAAAATGCGTTTAGTTGCTAAATTAAAACTGATTTACCTTTTAAAAATATTTATTGTTTATACCTATAAATAGGCACTGTCTCAACACTAAATAATGTTATACTGTATTTACCTTAAAAAATTAATCAAACAAAATTATTGATAAGCTTAATCAAAGATTAACCCTGAGCTTACTCGAAAAACTAAATACAAATAAGAGTCTTGCTAATTTAACCGTTTTGGCAATGGGCCTATTGTTAAATGAATAATTTTTATACCAAATACCAAAATCGATAACATTTAAAATGAACACCATTTAAATTGTACACCCCATCTTGCCCTCCTTCTAAATACCCCGTCTTGCCCCCAAGGACAAGTTTTAGGTTAGATTTATTTAATACTACAAGGATATATTCCTCTAGGTTATAGTATTCATTGATGTATTCCTAAAAAAGTACCTTACTCAATAATAATTATCAATAATACCAGAAAAAACAGGTGTCTAATTAATTCTTTTCACGTTCAAGACTGGCAGAAAATTAGATCGTCACATCATAAAAACACATTTAAATCCATATTCTTGGAACGGTCTGCTCAAAATGGCTGGTAGCACTATCAGACATTCACATGGCAACAGGCTATTAGTTCAACTATTTGCCGATATACTGTGACATCTGTCGGAGCAAAAAAATGTAAAACCCCGTCTTGCCCTCAACTCCGTCTTGCCCCGCTCTCCCCTAATAAGCAACCCTGAAATGCTAATAATGAGGATGCTTCTAACATACGGTGCAACAATGGTGTAAATCAGCTGTTTTTCATTTTGTGTTTCATATTTTGTTGCTTACATTGTTGATCAGCTGTTTACCGGCATCCCATGTAATAGCTGATTTACACGTTTTATGGGAACCGCGGATGCCGGTAAACAGCTGATCATCAATGTAAGCAACAAAATATGAAACACAAAATGAAAAACAGCTGATTTACACCATTGTTGCACCGCATGTTAGAAGCATCCTCATTATTAGCATTTCAGGGTTGCTTATTAATCACATTTTTTATAATTAAATAATTATTATGATAAATAAATATGCCATATTTGGTATTTTCGTGATCAGAAAAATTATTTCTTTTTTATGATGATGGAAAAAATACATACTTGTATTAAAAATAATCAACTTGTCTAAAATATCTCAAAAACAGTTTGAAGTAAAAAATTTTAGTTTTAATATGCAGAATCTACGTAAAATTTCAGTAAAGTTTCATCCAAAAAGTTTTTTTGTATTTCAACAAATAACAAAGTTATACGCAAAAAAGTTTTGAGCAAAAAACAGTTTTTTGAGCACAGCGAACGAACCAGTAGAAATATCTGGGATTTTTACACATCGTTTTGTTCAGCTTATAATTCCGCACTACTTTGCTAGTTTGACCTTTGCTGTAACTTTTATAGTTTGCGAGATCCCAATGGTGAGCATAAAAAATGAACACACTGTAGGCCTATAACTTGACGATAACTTGCAATTACAATGAAGGAATATACATTGATATCTTCTTAGTATCATGATCCATTTATCGTTTTACAAACAAAATTTGGTAAATTACTATTTGATTGACCAAGAAAGATGAAAATAAAGCAGAATGAGTATGAAACTTTAAATAAAAATTACCAATTTAAAAGAAAAACAATACATATATAGGCCTGCCAACAGATAGAATTAAATATGTATAGGCCTAGTACATAAACATGAGTTAGAAAATCCTTATATTATAATCATACCGACAAAAAACCCCCGAGACAGCGAATGTATGTCAAATGTCGTAAATCTCTACAGATGCAATAATAGACACGAAAACCTAACAACGCAATTGCATTGTTGTAATTTGCATTGTTCACAACTAAAAAAGTGGGAAAATCATTTAGTGTAATAATGTATATTAATAAAATATATATTATCATACCTAATTTTGAATAAGATAATAATGTATTTTGTATTAATACCAAATCGTTTAATTGCAAACATTTTTTACCAAAATAATTTAGCACAGTAGTAAGATAAACTTATAGGAAATATGTCAAATAAATGTTATTATGTATATTTCACAGTTTCTGCAGATATGTGTTGTTCGCAGCATCGCGGCCAGCAGGTGAGGGAAGGGGTTGGGGCGCCGAGGGTAGCGGGTAGCGGGTAGCGGGCAGCTGCGGCATGGCACGCGCGGGAATGTGCACTATTGTTGTGGGACATTGTTGCGGCGCGGGCCAATGGCAGTGCAGGCCCCGCCCCCTGGCGGTATATGTGCGCAGGCGCGGCCGGGGGGCGGCCCAGTGTAGCGATGTAGCGGCAGCGGCGTCAGTGTCAGTGCAGCAGCGGCCCCTAGCGGTCATGCCGCGCGGCTTCCTCATCAAGCGGTTCGGCCTGCCGGGCCACGACGACGCGCTCAGTGCCTTCCACCCGCTACCGTTCAACCCTCTGCACTCTCTGGTGGAGCGTCTCAGGTTCGACCCGCGGCTCTGCTTCTACCCCGAGCCGTACACGCCGTCGCCGCTGGACCTCTCGCTCAAGTCGGGTGCTCCCATCACACCACCGGCCACTCCGTCCCCGTCCTCGCCTCCCAGCAGGAAGCGGGCTTACGAGGAAGAACAGAGAACAACACCTAGCAAGACCTTGCCTCCGAAGAAATGTTGGAAGTCGCCCACCAAGAAGGCGGTGCGGAAGTTGAGTTTCGACGAGGATACGACCTCCCCCGTGTCCGGTACCATCATCCGTCGACTGGACGACACAGACCCGCCCCTGGTGGTCAGGAAGGGAGACATCGACCCGGCGTACAACGTGGTCGAGGTGACCGAGGAAGCCAAAGCGGAGCTAGCCAAGATAGAGAACCGCATCGGCGACTACATCTGCAGGCTCTGCAAGGAGATGTACGAGGACGCGTTCAGCCTGGCCCAGCATCGGTGCTCCAGGATCGTCCACGTCGAGTACCGGTGCCCTGAGTGCGACAAGGTGTTCAACTGTCCGGCCAACCTGGCGAGTCACCAGCGCTGGCACCGGCCGCGGGGGGCGCCATCGTCCAAGGTGACCACCCAGCACACCACGGACTCCTCGGACGCCGCCCCGCCGCACATCCCTTGTCCCGTCTGCGGGAAGATGTTCCGGCGCCAGGCGTACCTCAGGAAGCATCTACTTAGCCATCCGCTGCCCCTGGTGAGTACCTCGGACCCTCCCACCGATCTAGTCAAGTGAAACTCTAGTCATGTACATAACGCTCTAGTCAGGGCATCTAGTCATATCAGTCAACATCTAGTCTATTGTAATTCTAGTCTGTATAAATCTAGTCAAAAGAAAATCTATCTAGTCGTGTAGTATAATTTCATCTAAAAGTCAGTATATTCTAGTCAAATCGAGATGTATCTAGTCAGATTATATTTATTTATTTGATAGGGAAAAGTTAATATTGTAAATACTATTTAAATAATATAAACTATCATAAAATTATTAAATCGTTTGATCTCATAGTTTCTAGTCTAAAGCATACGTCGGTCTTTCAGTATTAAAAAGAGTTTATATTTATATTTTGTAAATATAGTTTAAGTTTTAGTTAACATTAGTAACCTAATATTCTTTGAGAAACTGGATAACCTTGCATTTACATTTCTCCGAAGAAGTTTTACAGCAGTCGTTGATTCAAAATTAAAAACCATAGTGTTATTAAAAGAACATTTTTAATAAGTATGCGATGACAGGTAATTTATTAGTCAATCAACCTACTTATAAAAAGTTCCAAACATTGAACTTCAATATCGACCTCATCATAGTAAACAAATTAGTAAGTTTTAAGTAATAGAGTAATTATAGAGTATTTGTGAACTATTTCTGCTGACTCACAATTTGGCCATAAAAATAACAGATAATTAATAAAATAACACATGAATAACAACAGTAACTACAGAAAAATTCCTTTTTTTGTGTGGCATAGTGTTTAAATGTACAGAAACAACTGGTTTTGCTATGTGTGAACGCGAAACTGCGCCTATTGGAGGCGGCCGGAGACTTGGGTGCAAGGTTGGACAGAAGGCGCTAGTCCACAACATTCGTATACGACTATTTATGTAGTTTTATTTTGGGATCGTTGCCAGTCTTTTTAGCTATCACTATTATTTCAATGGGCATTATAATATTTGAGTACATAGACGAGAATTGTTTTTTCATCACGTTTAGTCTAATAAATACTATGAAATATTTTTTTCGAAAATGTTTTCCATTTATTTTTCGGATGGAATAGTAAAATATGTGTGATTAATGTGTATTGGTCAACAATTAACAATGCAAAAACCAGATATAAGGTCCGAAATTTAGAACCTTTAAAATGTAATCTATTTAATCGGAATCAATTAATATTGAGATAAATCTAACTATTTCTATCAAAGTAGAGTTTAGAGATTTTACTATTGTAACCTATTAAAATATTGGGCGATTTTCGTTCCTTTAATAAAAATTGACAAAAAACAATAATCAGGGACAACTAATAAATGTTTCATATATAAATAATTGACACTAGATAAATATCATGATTCATTTCAAAATTGCTACTACCCTAAATATATTCAACTACATACAATATCAAAAATATAGGTTACAAAATTAATTGATTTTTTGTTATGAACTCTTTTGTAACAAAGTTGAAGACAAAACTATTGTACAAGGTAATAGTCGGAATTTAACTTTCACTCCTTGTTTATTATGTTCATATGTAGCATACTGATCCCATTTGCATTGTAACAATAGCACTTATGGTAACCCGCACAGTACAACGACTCTACAGTAGGTAGTCATTATTGTTAGCTCTAGCTTGTAAGTGTGTATTTATATGTAAGTTGGTAGTCATGTAGACCTCGACATGTGATTTAGTTGTAAGTTATCGCGCGTGTGAACGCACATGCGCGTCTGAGTGTTTCTCTAGTCAACTTGTAGTCAGCCCAACAACTAGTCAGGTGCTGTGGACTGCACTGCCTAATAACGTAGCAGCAATATTTTATATTGTGCCAGTATTTTGTTTGAAATTAAAACTTATTCGTTGAAGGTTCCACATTTTGTAAATCCATTATAGTAATGTTAAAATAAAATAAAATAAAATAAAACGGGTTTTCTCAACAGAAAGATGGGATGAAATAGATTATTTTTAAAGAGCTAAAATAGAATGACTGTTTTTATATGTTAAACATTTTCATCTTCACAGAGATTTTACATTTTTAAAATTTCTTTGAATTTACATGTCAAGCATCAACTTTGAAACTTATTTTGAGAACGGAAAACATTTTATGTTAAATTGCCACGACTTGAACCCTTCTAAATTTGCTGTGACTCTAAGTTATAAGTTAAATTTATGGCTTGTAATATTTTAAAGTGAAATCGTGATTTTTTATGAAATAAAACATCTTCATTCAACGCAATCATTCAATGATTTATAAAATTATGCTTTTTGCATTTAAAGTTTTGTGTAAAATAAGCAAAATATGTGTGTTGCCTCATCAGCCTCCCCAAAAACCAAGTATTATTTAAAGTATCGAATAAATATTGTAAAATTTACAATTAAATACAAGTTTTCAATTGTAAAGTCAACTGAGGGTAAGTTTTTAAAATGTTCGAAACTGTATTGGTTCAATTTGTATTCGCTGCTAAACTGCCAGGCAGTGTTAGGTAGCCACAAAGTCACCATTTATGATCTCTGTTCGGGTCTTAGTCATAATGTACAGCTTCTAGTCATACATATCCTAGTCATATAACAATGTACAGTCTCAGGTAGTAGTCTATCGAATCTCTAGTCATAATATATCATGTGTAAATGAACAGTAATATTAGGCCTAAACAGCAATCACTGTAGGCCTAGGGATAATTTCATAGCCACAATGCAGCAAGTGTATATATTGTTTGTTAATGTAAATAATTCAATGTGCTGTTTATAAAGTTGCTATTATTAAGTCAATTAACAAAGTTACTTATAGAGTGTTTGAGAATAGATTCTAATTTAAGAAATATATAATTATTTATACGGAAAACTTACTAATTGTTGTGTTTTAAATTGTATTGATCTATTAGGCTACTGTCTACTGTATCCACTGTAAATATCACATGATGTTCCAAATACTTGCTTATATGTTTGTATATAATTTTGGTTAATGATGAATAAGTATTTGTTTCCTTGTGACAATGTTAAGCCTTTTACATGTTTAATGATTTCTTTATATCTTATTTCAAAACGCAGGCTAACATGTACACTTAGTTTTTAGTACTAGTTGATGTATTCATTTGAAAAACATCCTAGTGTCCTTATATATCTAAATACGGTAGTGTAAATATTTTAGTTTCAATAATTTATTAGTTTTTTTTTTAGTTTTTCGTGTGTTTATTTATTTATTATTATTATTTTTGTAATTCGCACAATGTGTGATTTGGCACCCAAGTTAGTTATGTTTGTTCTATTATTTTTGGGAACTCGAAAACTCGATAGAATATTTTTTATTTTAGCAAGTTTGATTGTTTTTAAGGCTGTTTAGAGTTTGAATGTTTTTAGTGTTAGTGTGTACAGTGTAAAATAAAGCTATTTTGAATATTCTAATAATATATTTATTTGAACCCTAAATTGAATTTATTATTTTTACATACATATTTGTCAATTTTAAAGAGGCTACATACATAGCCTATGTAGGCTATATAGGCCTATGTATTTTAGTAACCATTTAAAATAGTGCATTATGGTTATTTCTAGCCGTATAGCCTCTTGTTTTTGTATTTTTCTAACATCAGCATATCCATGCTGGAAATATTCTAAAACAGTACCTATACTCATTAATAAGTTATATTATCTATGACTAAAATTGTCGATACGCAGTGTTATAAGATTCAAGAACAATTGCAACCTTAAATTTACAGATTAACATATTTGTTGACAACTTTGGTTTGTCTTCTTACTTAATTCTAAAATTTATGATATTTACTATACCAAAAGTAGTTTTGTAAATGTAAACACGCATAAGCAAGCGAATGAACATTTTTATAGTAGTATCGGATGGCTATAGCTGCCGATTTCAAACTAAGGCAATAAAGTGAGAGTACTACTAAATATTGAAAATTTGTGAGTTGCTAACATATAACCAAGATGTATTCTCTATATTATTTATTGATTTTTAATCCAAACTTGAAAAAATTAAAGATAAAAAATATTAATTTTTTTAGTTAGGCCTATTCAATTTTGTTTGTGAAATATAAGACTACTTTTTTAATGTTGTTTTTCAATCTGTTAAAAGAATCGAGAAAACTTTAAATTCGTTTTAAAGTACAAGCAGATAAGTTAAGCATATATGCAAAAAAAATCATACCGGATACCGTAGCAGAGTTCTTTCATTGGGGAGCTCCTCTTGGAAAGATAAACAAACCTTTTTCTTTTGGGCTCAACGTTTCTGCGAATGAACATTTTCGTATATAGCACAAGGATGTTTGAAACTGATGAAAACTATTACTAGTAGCTTGTGGTGTACATAAATTACAAGTGACAATATGATATGTACGTCTATTTTAGACCTACCACTAACGTTGCATGAAACTTTGGATAACTGAGGATTACCTTTATACTGTGATAACGTGTTTTTTCCATCACTGTAAAATAAGTTGAATAGTTTACATTATCGACAACTAAAAGATATCCGCCAACCTCTTTCAAAAAAAAAAAAATAAATAAATAAATAAAAAAATAAATAAATAAATAAAACTGATAAAATATCTTGTCTATAATAACACATTAAAAATTCTTGTTACTCTTAAAAAATAACTACCGATTGCTGAAAATTATTTCATTTACAAAGATTTTTAAATTGGTGTGTATTCATCAATATTAATATCTAGACCTAAAATGTTTTTTTTTTTACTTATCGTCGGTAGTAATTTTTTTCTTTTAGAATATATTGGGATTACTAAATAGATAAATGGCGGTCGACTCGTCATTTCTAACTACAAAACGTTTATGGAACAGGATTAAACTAGCTTAAGTGTAAGAAAAATAATTAGTACACACCATAAAACTTAAGGTAATAAGCAAAGCTTTCAGTTGGTAATATAAATATAGAATTCACAAGTTATTGTTAAATCTCACAGATTTGATTGAAGTAGTAATCTTTCCTATAGCACCATATAACTATAATATCAATTTTCGTATAATTAGACTAAGTAGGCCCTACCATCCAGGCTTACCGAGCTTTGCTCGTCGGTTTTAATTCACTTTTGGTATAATTTCATGGTAATAAAGCTGTTAAAGTTACACTAACAACCAACTAAACCTCTTAACAGTTAACAGCTGTTTAAAAAGACTGCTTGAAATTAATGTTCCTTTATTTTTGCTTATCTTTCGTTACCAAAGTAGCAAATAAAACCAATGCTACAAATTACGATTTTGAACTTAATTTTAGACAAAATTCGATTTTGTCTAAAATTAATTAAATATTGGGACAAATAATTTTAAATGCAAAGTTTAAGCAAAATCTACCCGCTAGATTTCTGGGGAACATACATTACTTCAGGCACTCCTTGTATTAAAGTATAGGATTCGTTTTCATGTGGAAAGCGGATAAAAATTGAGATTAGAGTTTAATTTGGCTTCTTTGATGGACTTAAGGCAAAGCCCTCAGCTAAACTGCCCAGATACATCACACGACTCTGGCAACTAGCAGACATATTTTGACTAATATGCTCTCTATGATGAGCTTCACTGGCATACACACAAGAACTAATAGACAGACATTGATCTAAGACTAATTTCGGCTTTCTTAAAGAAAACATTGTAACGGTGACCAATTTTTAAAATCATGAAATCACCATTTTATGGTTTGTAATTTTGATATAATATTTTTTTATGGCGTAATGAAATGTACATGTCCAAATCAAAATATTTGCAAAAAAATTTTGTGGAAATTTCGAAAAAAAAGTGCTGATACATGATCAGCACGTCTGATGTACATATATTCTCCAGGGTCTGGAGAAAATGTCAAAAAAGACAGTATGTACCGTGATCCAATGAATGACTAGAGGACAAATAAATATATTACGTCTAAGAGCTTGAAACAGCATATGCAGTATTTTACCTAAAGATATTCAACAAGTTTAAGTTTTAACTGAAATTTACATTTTAAAATACTTTTCTAGTAATAGTAAAGATAAACAAAGATACCATTTGGGTTACCATGGGAATTAATAAAATGAAAAATTAACATTTTTCCAGAGTTAGGCCCGTACTTACAAACTATATTGATAAAAACTGAATGTATCACAATTAACGCGAACTTACTGTGATGGTAGAAATGCTTATTACCTTTTATTATGATGGTTACGTAGGCGATCTTTATTAATGAAATTTTAAGTATATGATACCACTTGTGGAAAGCAAAAAACTGATCGCCTTTTCAATAAAATATCTGCAATGTTGTGCTAACCTGGATTGCCCCCAACGCCATCGCTACACTCTGCTGTATATGTTATTGCCTAAACACACGTCGAAGGCTCTCCGAAAAATTGACAAATCCTCAACTTTGCAAGAGTCTGCACTACCTGCGCCATCTCGACAGTTTGTCCCATAAGAGCAATGTTAAATTTGAAACATCACTGTGAGTTTGTTTTTCGTCGGAAAATTTCAAACTTGATGTCATTTTAAATGTTACCATAGTATCTAGTGCTTGACGTGATAGAAAATTAATTAAAAACATTTTCCACGCGAATAACGAATAAAATATAAACATATTTTACACCATTTTTAAACCACTTTTAAACAATTTTTATTAGGTTTATTAAAAATCTATCCACGTCATGCACTCCGCCATTCCCTTATGGTGAACATATTCAAGTTTCATGCAAATCCGATGTAAGATTATCGAGATATGGTGTTTCAAAGACAACAGTAATGTTTTGAATTTAACATTGTTCTTATGGGACTAAAAATCCAAGATGGCGCAGGTAGTGCAGACTCTTGATTCCTTGCTTTTAATGTGTGCAATTGAAGGTTAATCCCCACATAATTTTCATAGATTTAAATAAAGGTAAGAATTTCGAACTATATTTAATATTATTGTGGAAAAAATAATTATTCATAAAATATATTAAAGGCCATTTGCTAACAGTTATAACTGAATTTTAAATCAATAATATGTGATGTAAATAAATTTTGGGCGATTACTTTATCATGCAATTTATCAATTTTAGGAATGTGTTTATAAACTATTTTTATTTAATTTAATCATCCTTTGCTGTGGGAAAAAATTAATTTGTTCCTCCATGAAGATTCATTAAAATAAAGTTGCAAGAAAAAACTAGTAATTTATTGATATCAGAGAAAGTAAAGCATGAAAGTAGCTTTGATTCATCAGGTTTTGACTGTCAGTTTCAATAAAAATTATGTCAAATGGTTTTTTACGTGTTTTTAGGAATGTTTAGTCTTGATTATTTTAACCAATTAAATTAAAACTAGGAGTACGCTTACTTCGCGCGTATCAGGATGAATAAAAATTAAAGATCTGCAATTTATTATAATTTTGGTTAATATTTTAATATCAATTTAAGTTATTTTGCAAAAACTTTTTCTAGCATATCATAAATTCACACATCTTAGCTGCATACAATAGTAAAGTTATAGTGAATTTGTTTCTCATATTCGTTTTTTTTTTTTAAATTATATATGTGAAATAACAAATTGTATTTTGTGTAGTATTACAGAGCAGCAGGAAATATATTTCATATTTCAAAATACTTACTCTGTGTATGGCGCAGATACGTTGGTTTCTCTCCGCTTCAAAACCTTCATCCAACTAGGCCCAGGTAGTAATTTTCAAAGGTCTTGATGGATTTTCATGCATAACACCTGTTGTGTTGTAGTCTTGTACACTGGCACCGGGCCTAGCCCGGAAGTTGAATTCAGTTTTTAAGTATAGTATTTCATCATTATAGTGTAATACATACGAAAAACTAACAAATATGTCAATGTTTTAAAAACAAGCAATCAAGAAATCAATTTCAATAGAATTATTTACAGAACATTGTTAAAAGTTTATTGATGTCGAAATAATAACAATTTTTTTCAATAATAAAGGATGGAATATTAATTTTTTCTTAGATTTTCTGATGTTAAGGATAAAAAGATCAGCCATAATGCTTGTACTGTGTGAGATGCACACGGTGAGAATACTGACAATTTAATTTTTTAATTATTTTTTTTAGAAACTTCCACTGCCTGTCACCATGGGCCAATAGGCCTGTGCGGTGACCTAAAGACAGCAAGTTACATAGGCTAGCTAGAGGTGACCGCTCATGTTTGTGTGTTTAATTTCGTCGCCCGGGATCGAACCGGGGACGGCTGGCTTGTGAGGCAGAGCTCTACCACTGAGCTGCAGCTCCCGTACTTTATAACAATTTACAACTACAATTTATTATATTTTGTCAGTTAATTAAAAAATCAATTAATGCTTTGTAAGGATAATTCATGTTAGTTATTGTTACTATTTACTTATGCAGTATAAAATGTATCAGAAAATTGTATGATAGTTTAATAATTAAAGTTAAATACTGTAATTAATTTACTTAAAGAATTTAAATGATTTTATCCACTATTAATTAAAAGGGATGGTGCAGTATAAATTTGTTTTGTATTTCAATAAATTTTGTGTCGTAAAAATGATAGGTGTCAATTTCAAAATGTGGTCAATGAATTAAAGTTTTTAAATGAATAGTTTTTGGTTAAACTATTTCACTATATCATAAAAGCTTCTTATGAAAATCAAGCATTATTATTATTTTTAACACTCCAAATTAAAATTACTCAAAGATGCCTTTTGAATTTGGTGCGGCTGAGGGTTGTGTCACGCATGGCACTGTCGCCTGTGCGGTACCTGGTAGGGCGGCCTTGCACAACGTGATAGGCTGACAGAGTTGTGCTGATGGGCTGACGTTTTTCTTCTTACAGTGTGTATTGAAGAAACAACTCTCTCTTCGTAAGTTAGGATGTGGTCTTCCGTATTTTACAGCTATGTACCCATATTGTCAATTGGCTTGAATTAAATTATTTATTATTAGCTTTAAAATATTGACACTTTTTATTGAAAAGAAAATTTAAACAGTTAGTTTTCATTATACTTTAATTTTATAACTGTTATTTTCTTGGTGTAATTTGGTTTTATATTGAAGGTAGGAAAAGCAACATAAACTCTCCCATAAATGACATGACATAAATTTATCAATTTGTCATCATCTATAACAGAAACCTTACAGTCTATCCACAAATATTTAAATGTCCAATCAGCTATTGAAATTAGATATTTTGTTAACTTATACAACGTGCCTACCCCGCCCCAGGAGCTAGCGTTGTAAAAGTACAACGCTGTTTTATTGTTGACAAATGGAATCATTTTGGGTCCAGCAGTTGGGCGATGTGCTTGCTGCTGTCCTCAGGGAAGGTATTTTATGACTTTTCTGCATTAGTAGTTTCCGGCTGCTGTCATTTTTATAATTTTTATTTGAATATAATTTATACATTTTATTTTTATGTTCCATTTTTTATTGTTCTCACACTTATTTAAAATAATCCTATCATAAAAAAAAACTTTTACATATATAGGCCTATAATTTTGATTGAAAAATTGCATAAATGAACAACATATATTTGGATATTTTGGTGTGGTTGTAAATAGTATAATAAAAAAATATCGTAATTTTCATTACGATAAAATACTTTAGAGACATATTTCTGAGTAATTATTAGAGAGTGGTGCATAAATGGAGGTAATATTATGTATTATGAGTAGTGGGGTTTGGTTACTTTCAAAACGGAAGTCGTGCCAATTGCCAGCCGCTGCCGGCCAGCTGCCATCGGCCAGCTGCCAAATCAGTCGCTGCCGCCATATGCCATGCCATATAGCTTCAGGTGGGGAGAGGCTAAATCAAATGAAGGGGTGGAGAAGGGGTGAGGAGATGGTGTTAATTTTTGAAGTAGGAGTTAGTGTATAAAGGAGAGGGGATAATTGCTTCAAGGTCATATGGAGGGGGTTTTAAAAAAGACTGAACTCTAAGAGTTCAGTTTATCGGTGATCATCATACAGGTCAGTGGAAACCGACAAGGGATTGAAGAATAGCTTCTACATCATTTATTGTTGTAGAAGATACATCTGGAACTTGTACAGGGTTCTGAGGAGTTGTTGAAGTTGAATTTCTAGAAGGATTTTCCCTTGGATGAGTTGTTGATGATACTTCATGAACTTGAACATTTTCTTGGTTGGTTTCCATTATTATTGTAGTGTAAATTAGAGTGGAGATGTTGTTAGCTGAAGAGCATAGAAGATAATGAAGTAGGAATTATTGTCGGGGCCCTTATATAGGGAATGGTGGGGGTAAAATAAAAAAACTTGTTGAACACAGTCGATAGGTGTAACAAGTTCTAAGTTATTTAAGTGTAACATAGAACGTAAAATGTCGTAAATAACACTATCATCAACATTAACCTGAGAAGTTGTTGAACAGTATAATGGGTTAAAACTGTACTTCTTCCTAACTCTATTTAAATTAGTTTTACACTTTGAAATTGAAGGTTTAGAAGTACTTCGTAATATGTGTTGTGTTCGCAAAAGCTTTAATTTTAAACATTGTGCAGTCATTATAATCGATGTGTTAAGTTCAGAAGTTAAAAGAAGACTGAGATATAAAATGAAGTGTAAAAGAAATTGAAACAGAAAGCCAGAGTAGTAATTTTATAGGTTAGAATTTACAAAGGCTATTTCATGGATAATTCTAACCTCAAACCTAGTAAGTGAAGTAGTCATAACATAAAACTAACGAGAGATGATGACCGAGCGGATGCGAGGCAATGAATGTTTGTAGCGAGATAAACTACCCACCTTTATAGAGGCAATAACTCCAGCCAGATGGCGGCAGATGGCAAGCAAATGACTGGTTGACCGACTTTCACTTAAGTAGTAAGAGAAGTAGGGTTCTGTGTCTATCCCTACTCCTTGGGGTCAATGACCGACCGGAAAGGTCAATGACCCCCCCCCCGAAAAAATGGAGCCCCCCCCCCGATAAAATGGAGCCCCCCCCTTCCCCTACTCTTTCCCCCACTCCTTCCCCCACTCCTCCAGGTCAATGGCCGGTCACCACCGGTTGTTGACTTTATGTGGTGAAACCAGACTAAATATGGCAGCTGCCATGGATAATTCTAACCTCAAACCTGCTGCGCATGCAACGAGTTCTCCGGATCGGAATGAGTCTATGCTATGCGCATGCGCCTAGTCCTGTATTAC
Organism: Neoaliturus tenellus; assembly: GCA_030545055.2. Classification (NCBI taxonomy): domain Eukaryota; kingdom Metazoa; phylum Arthropoda; class Insecta; order Hemiptera; family Cicadellidae; genus Neoaliturus; species Neoaliturus tenellus. Next base: position 121,656,322 of record CM061534.1, on the reverse strand, counting down.
TCACTTTAGCGCTACTGCACATGGATAATTCTAACCTCAAACCTTGGTTTTGTGTTGTTGCGCATGCGCCGCTCCCCACTTCTTTACCTTTCTTTTATACTGCTGTGAACTGGACTGGATTGAACACTGTACTGGAGTGAAACAACTTCCCCCACTCCTTGAAAACCCGAGGAGCGATAGGAGCTATACCTTTGCTTCAGTTGCCAACAAACTTTCATAGCGAAAGGTTGTTGGCGACTCAGCAAGAAGTTTCAAATATATAGTAGGCCTATATATATTTGAACTTCTTCTACTATGTTGCGTTTTTTAATGCAATGTAGTATGTGTGTGTGTGTGTTTAGTTGTAAGGTGTATTTAATTTAAGAAATAATTTGCGCATTGCGATGTTAGTTATAAGTTGGGTTTAGCATTAAGGTGTATTAATTTTTAAGAATAATGATGGTATTTAGCATTAAGGTGTATTAATTTTAAGAATAATGATGGTATTTGGTTGTGTTGAATTATTTGGTTTTTAATAATGATGTGTTGGTACTAATAATTTATGTTTGTTTTGTGCATTTGTTTTGCCTTACAGCTAGATGTTAGGGGGTAGATTAACTGTAAATTCAGAAGTTCAGTTGAACTTCATTTAAAATGGGTGGGACATCCGCAAGTCGGACTTTTTTTTGCATTTTGTTTAGGAATATGATGGGTGGGATTAGTTTGGGTGGGGTTAGAGTTGCGTTTCTGCATTAACTGTTCCAGTTTCCCTGAAATTAATGGTTACGCTTTGATGCGGACGGGAAGTTACGCTTTGATGCGGACGGCCCAGGGACCTCCCTTGCAGAACGTAACTAGTGGGTTGGGAGTGGGAACCGCTAGGCAAACAGGGTGGTGGGAACAGTATTACTGTTCCCATCACCTTGGATCATTATAAATCTTGAATGACCTTGACCCACTTTCGGAAAGGTCAATGACCCCCCCCCCGAAAAAATGGAGCGCCCCCCCCCCCCGAAAAAATGGAGCCCCCCCCCCTTCCCCTTCCCCCACTCCTTCCCCCACCTCCTTCCCTCACCTCCCGGGCCAATGACCGGTCATGACCGGCTGCTAACCCCTCTCATTTGCATACCGTTATAAAAGCCGAGCCAGCCGCGGCCAGTGTTTCATTCTGATTCCAGACGTTACGCTGCGAACTTAGAGTTATAACCATGTCTTCTGTACCGACTACTACTTCTACTTCGACTTCTATTTCTACTACAGCTGTTCCTGCACCTAAGAAAACTCTTCGCCTCAAAAACCTTCCTGATTGCTACAAGAACCGACTTGCATCTGAACCTTCAACTTCTAGAGCTATTCTTCCGCCAACTAACACTTCTAGACTTCGTAGTATTTTTTCACCGCCTTCGCCTTCGCCTTCAAAGGACTCCGTACCACCATCAACTACTATGCCGCCACCGCAGAAGCCAGTTCATCACTATCCTAATACCCCTTCCGTTGAAACCATTGTTCATCGTCTTAGCACACCTATTATCCCACTATCGCCATTGCCTCCTACCCCACCACTTAGTACACCTAAAGATCATACCTATCATAAAACTGATTCCTCTCAATCTGCTACTAAACCATCTCCTAAATCAGCTCCTAAACCAGCTCCTAAACCTACTCCTAAACCTACTCCTAAACCTGCTCCTTCAGAGCAATTTCAATTATTACAAGAAGAGCGTCGTAGGGCATTTAGCCGTCCCACTACTTGCCCTGAAATGCTTACTAGGGGAATTAAGAAAGGATCACCTTGTGGGAGGAAATGTGTAAAAAACGAAAGTTTTTGCCGTGTACATGTCGTAAAACACATTTCTGAACCACAAGTGACAGAAACCCCCACTGTTGAATACCAATCCAAAATTATTGGTGTGAAAGGAAATAGGCTTAAGAGAGGTTGTGTCTATTTTTTTGAACGTGTTATTGACAACGAACACATTTTGGCAACTTGTAACGGCTTAAGATATAATATTAAAGTGATTGAATCCTTGCGCAAAGAGAAATCAGTTTATGAGTTAGACTCTAAAGACTATCTCCTCAGACACAAACTGGATGGTATTACAAGGTGGGGGCGTAGCAAGTAAATTCACATAGCTTTTTCCAAATTATTGCTTAAAAAAATACTGGGGGAGAAACACAACGCGTTATAGCGTTGTGTTTCTCCCCCATTATTTTTTAACACTCTAAGTCTCGTGACCTACTTTCATGTGAGTAGTGAGTAAAGGATGGTTCTGTGTTTGTCTGCATTCCTTCGGGTCAATGACCGGACCTGAAAGGTCAATGACCCCCCCCCCCGAAAAAATTGAGCCCCCCCCCCCCCGAAAAAATGGAGCCCCCCCCCTTTCCCCCACCACTCCTTCCCCCACCATTCTTTCCCCTACCACTCCTCTGGGTGAATGGCCGGTCATGACCGGTTGTCTACCTACATCTAACCGTTATACTAGCTACTCCAGAGTCTTCATTCCAATCCGTGAGACCACTGCTGCAACATGCCTACTCTATTAGAATTATGTTTGCGACAGATAGTTTCAAATATAGTGTTGGCGGAACTTGCATTTGAAGATGGAAACCTTCCACTAACACTACGTCAAGAAGTGTATTCTTTTTATAGGGAAAATTTTGGAGTTTTTCATTATCTTCAGTATAAATTTATGGATGGAACAAATATGTGTCCAGAATGTGGTTCGGCTGCAATAGGAAATGGATTATTGGATTTTACAATAGATGGTGGAATTTATGAATACAAATGTTACTTGTCATACAAGTTTATCATCCCAGAAGAAGAAAAATGTGATATTTGTGCAATTAATTTGTACAAGTTTACACAAGCCGATCCTGCTGAAATTAATTTGGAAAACAACATTGAACTGCCTTAAGCTCCATAGCAGTTCACCAAACCCAGCGAAACGGCCCTTTTCAGGGCCACCTAAGACTTGAATTTAGGGATGTAAGCTATTTAGCTTACATGCGACTTAGCAGAAATAAGTTCTGCTACATGGCTAGTTTGATCTATGTAGTAGTAGGCAAAGGAGGGTTCTGTGTCCGTCCCCACTCCTTAGGGTCAATGACCGGATCTGAAAGGTCAATGACCCCCCCCCCCCGAAAAAATGGAGCCCCCCCCCCGAAAAAAATGGAGCCCCCCCCCCGAAAAAATGGAGCCCCCCCCCTTCCCCTACTCCTTCCCCCACTCCTTCCCCTACCTCCTGGGCCAATGACCGGTCATGGCCGGCTGCTAACCCCTCTCATTTGCATACCGTTATAAAAGACGTGCCGGCTATGGCTAGTGTTTCATTCTGGTTTCTTCCACCACTCTTGTTGCTTCGCCGCTCTTGTTGCTTTGTTTCTGCCAGTCTTAATATCTTTATTTTTAAAATGCTTCCTTACTTTAATGAAAATTTTAATCCTTCAGAAAATGCAGATGTTTTTCAACCACCTGAAGATGGTTTCCAACATCATGAAGAAAATGCTTTCGAAGAACATGAAGAAGATGTAATAGAAGACATGGATAATAGCAGTGAAGATGAAAGTGAAGATGACAGTGAAGATGAAATTGAAATTAATGAACAATTCAAAGTATATTTTATAGAAACACAATTTCCTTTTGATGTAGTTGAAAGATTTATTTTTGAAGCACATAGATGGCTAAATTTAGGATTCAACATTATAATTGGTTCACCTATTGTCTACAATAACAGTAACTTCTTCCTTCTAACTCCAAATGATCGAGAACAAATTCTTACTTGGCAGGACGATGTGATGAGATCATACGAACTGAACATTGGTGTTGGGTACTTTGTTGCAAGAGTGGTTTAATAACCACATTACCCTTCCCCAACCTCCACCCTATCCTTTCCCAATCCTTATTCCTTCCCCCTCCCTATATTTAAAATTTATAAAAGTGGGGCTATGAACCTTCAGGTTTCTAGTCTGTACTCGCACTTTGTGCCGTGAAGTACATCTCTTGTATTTTTTTCTCCACCTTTTAAAATATTATTTATTTGAAAAAATGCCTCCTAATGTGAATTACCATTTTAATTCTTCCGAAATTTCCGATGTTTTTGTACAACCTGAAGACATTTTAAATAATGATAGTGAGAGTGAGAGTGAAGAAGATGATGATTATAGTGTTGAACTTAGTGAAGAACGTAAAGTTATAGCAATTGATCCACAATTTCCATTTGATACAATAGAAAACTTTTTGGTTGAAGCTAATAAATGGTTAAATTTAGGATGTTATATACGAATTGACTCTTTTATATTGTATGGTGATAGTCATTCTTTCCTTGTCACACCAAATGACAGAGACCGCATGTTGCAGTGGGCACAATCTATGATGGAGTGCTATGAACAAGGTGTGGACACTGGTGGCTATTTTCTTGCACAAGTAGTGTAATAACAAAATTACTTTTCCCCCACCCTATACCCTATCCCTTCCCAATCCTTATTCCTTCCCCCTCCCCATTTTTAAAATTGATAAAAAGGCAGGCTATGAACCTCCAAGTTTCTAGTCTGTACCCACACCTTGTAGCATCAAGATGCTTACCAGACTTGATGGTTTTATAGCCAATGATATTAATATATGGAGTTTAATAACAAACTTACGGATAAAAATTGAAGAAAAAATTATGGGAAACAATGAGCTAGGAGTTATTGTTTTTGTTTCATTAGTAGAACATTTTGAAATTTTGTATAGTATAAAAGTAACAATTAACAATATTAATGAACTATTTCCTTGGACAATATTTATTCGCAATAAAATTGAAGAGCAGAAAATTATAGTAGATGTGACAGCAATGAAATATAACCTAGATAGAGAAGAATAGATACTAACCCCCTTCCTATTCCTTTGTTTTGCAAAAATAGTGGGGGTAGGAGTATATATAAGACTAAGTAAGCGATACATAGTTTGTTATTTGAAGTAAAAGAAGTAGTAAAGAAACATGTTGTCTAGAGATACTCCATTTATTAATTATTCTCAAGTTAAAGATGTTTTTGAAAGCACAAATGAAATACAGGAAGAAAACATAGAGGAAACTTATGATGAAACTGATAATGATTCTATGATGGAAGAGGAAGAAATGGTACAGATTGAACAAGAACTATTTGAAGAAATGATAAATGATAGTGATGAAGATATAATTAAGGAAGCTATTGAAATATTTATATTGGATTCATCATTGGAATCACCCATATCACCTTTACTGTCTTCTGAATCTGAATCTGAATTGGACTAAGGTACCCCCACTATTTTGAAGAAGTAGTGGAGGGAAAATATCCCCACCACAAGTTAAAAGTTGGTGGGGGAATGTTTATAAATGTGTTAAATATTTGTGCAGGAGATCAGTCTTAAAGAGACTAGTGACCGAAGATGTTTCGTAAAATACCTTTTGATCCTTCATACTACAATCTGTTTGATATACATCGTTTTCCAGACATTGAGGAGAAATTGTACAAGAAATTTTGTTCTCTACTGGATAAACCACAAAAACTACCACCTAATACTTTTACCTACAAGCTACCTATCATGGACAAGGACGATGTAAGCAAAATACCATTGGTTCAAGTCAAATTTTTGGAAGAAAAAATTCTTGTTTGTGTCAGGGAAGTATTTCACAATGATTATTCAAAAAAATTGGCTTTCAACTTTATTCAAGAACATGCGGGATCTGAAAGAGAACAGTATCCCGAACCATATTACAAATATCTTTTCGAGAATGGAGCGAGTGTAACTGTAGAAATAACCATTACATTAGTATAACTCTCCCTACCATTGACGTCTCCCCACCATTGGCATCTCCCCACTACTGACTTAAATTTGATGGATAAATGTGTTGACTATCTGTGTAGAAGCTCACTCTTCAAGAAATTGTTGATCAAAATGTTTCATCATGTACCGACTTCTTCCTTCAGGGAAAAACAAAGATTAAAACGACTAGAAAAAGAAAGACAAGACCGAGAAGATATGAAGATGGAATTCAATAGACTACAATTTCAAATACCAGGAATTGAACTTGGAGCACCAAGATTGAAAACTCTCCACTGGGCTGGAAGTTATATCAAATTTTTGAAAGTACAAGTTGAAGCAAGAGATCTAAAATTGAAAAGATTAGAAATGGAAAATCGAGAATTGAAGAAATTAATATCACACATGTCTGGTAATACAACTGTTCAAGAAGGTGAAGAAGAAGGAAAAGAAATTTTAGGAATCTAAATTATCAGCACCCCTTTTAGAGAATAGGGAATAGATCACTTTGTGGTAATGTAATAACATGCCGCTTAGTGATCTATTCCCAGTTCTCGCTTAATATCCGATGACCTTGACCTACATAAAAGTGGTGGGGGTAAGAGCATATAAAGAGATAGTTATGGATATAACTTTCAGTACAAGTCTAACAATATGGACAGCTTGTTAGTTTTGTGTTTACAACAAATTATCAATAATGGGTTTCTTTACCGTTATATAATAACATCAAATAAATGTGAAATACCTCAACCAATTCGTGAAATGGTCATGAAATTTAAGAAGGACAATAGTGGATTTGGTATTTATCTTGCTTTTATTTTTGAAGATGGAACAAAAATGTGTCATGATTGTGGAAAAGCATCTGTTTTAGACTTTGAACAATTTGAAGATGATGGAGGTAAATTAGTTCACCTTGTAAAAGGCCAAGTGATGAAATTTGAAACAGTCAAGAAAAAATGTAACATTTGTGCACAAAACTTGTTTGAATTTATTAAGTATAGTGCATTAAAATCATGATATCCCTTCTACATATGAAGAAGGTGGGGAAGAAAAAGAGTGGGGATTATAAAGTGGTGGGAGAACTTGTATAAATGTAGGCTGTTTGAAGAGACTTTTAATATTGTTGTAGCATTTGTTGAAACAACATGCAGTTCGAAGTTTGCCATTTTAAAATTAAATATGAAGATTGGAGCTCTGTTGCAGGATTTGTCAAGTCTAAAGAAGATAATCAAAAGTTGCTAAATGTACATTGCTATATTCACAATGAAGAAAGTCATGACAAAATAATGGCATATTTAAACACACCTAATGTAACATCAGAAAGCTCTGCATTTATAAAATATTTAAAAGAAGAAGATTTGGATGTGACCCTAGAAGTTTGGTATCTAATTTAAATTATTGTGGTGGGGGAAATGTAGAAGTTATTGGTGGGGGAAATGAGATAAAACCAGCAAAATTGTAGAACAGAATTCACTCTATACAACGATGGAGCATCCTTCCACAACACCTGTATTGGCATCTGTGGATTGGCATCAAAATTATCAACCAAATACTTCAAGTTCAAATTGTTATGAAAATCATCAGCCTAGCACTTCAAATTCAAATTGGTATGAAAATCAGCTGCCTAGTACTTCAAGTTCAATTTGGTATGAAAATCAGCAACCGGCCACTTCAAGTATAAATTGTTATGGAAATCAGCAAACTATTACTTCAACACAAAATTTCTATGAAAATCAACAGCCGACAACATCAACTAATTTTTGTACATCAGTATTTAAAGTATCAAAACCCCATTTGGATTGTAATAAGTTAATATCAGCTCAATCAGGAAGAATCAGGAAAAACACATACATGAGAGAAAGGTGCAAGAAAGAAAGGATAGAATTTACAAAATTACAGTTAACAGTTCCCTCTATTAAAGTGGGATGTACTAGAATACAAACTTTGCAAGCAACCAATGCATATTTGTTGGAATTGTTAGAAAAAATTGAAAAGTTGGAGAAGAAGAATGAACATTGTAAAAAGTAAACACTCATTCCCCCCAAGAAAAACAAAAAAAAATAATAAAATAGTAAAATGAAAAAAAAAGTAGATGTAGAATAGAGAGCGAGGAATAGATCACTTTGTGGTAATGGACTAACATGCCACTTAGTGCTCTATTCCTCGTTCTCGCGTTATATTGGATGACCTTGACCTACATTAGTAGGGTGGGGGAAATTGAAAATGGTGGGGGAAAGTGTATAAAGGAGAAGCCTACTGTAGAGGAATCACTCTGAAAGTAAACTTGTCAGAAGTATGGACTTGACCACAAGCAAAGGAGAAGATAGAAAACAAAGATTTCGAGAAATGGCTAAAGTAAGAGAGTCAAGAATAAGGTTGAGATTTTACAAACTACAGAGATTGATTCCTGGTGTTAAGTTAGGAGAAATAAGATCAAGAACGGTAGACATGGCGGCTGATTACATCAGTTACTTACAATCGGAATTAATGATAAAGGAAGCAAGAATAGAAGAGCTGGAGCACAAGATAAAACAACATATTGAAACATCGAACAATGAACCTATAAATTGTGTAATAAAAGAAGAAGATGTAAAAGACTTAAATTAAACAAAAAAATGAACTTGGACTTTGGTTATTGATTGGACACTTATTAGAGAATGGGGAATAGATCACTTTGTAGTAATGAATCATCATGCTGCTTAGTGATCTATTCCCAGTTCTCGCTTAATCAAAAATGACCTTGACATACTTAGCAAAATATCATATAAGCCGGATCAAAAACAGTTATTCCTCATTTACTGGAAATGGCTCCTGTGGACAACACCGATTATCCAAGGAAATCTATGATTGAAATATTGTATAAAATTCAATTAGAGGATTTAAATATGGAAGAAGATGAAAATAATAGCGAAACTTCAGAAGTAGAAACTATAAATGATATGGATGTGGATGTAACAACATCAGAAGAAGAAAATGCCAATGATGTGGAGAATGAAAATTTGGATATGGATGTAGTAATATCAGAGTCTTCGTCATCATTTGAATATGAAGAAATACATATTGAAACTCCAATTCATATAGAGAATATTAATGAAGAATCTGTTAGTAGAAGATTAATATTTTGTCCAAGACGTTTGTTTTCTTCTGAAAGTGAAGAAGAAGAAGATGAAATAGTAGTGGGGGAACTATTATAAAAGAAGGAAAGGGAGAGCTCATTTCATTTATTGGCGAAATTTTGAAGAGTGAACACCACCAAACATGTATCATTGCGATAAATGTTTGGAATCGTTTAATGATGATATTCTGTTAGAAATACATAAGGAACTAATTCACAACAACATAGAAGAACAAGAAGAACAAGAAGAACAAAATGAAATAACAGCAAGACCTACAACAACTTTACCAAATTTACAAGTATCAGCTTTACCCGGAAAGGTAGTAATGCATCATAAGATTCAAAATGAAGATTTAAACTTAGAAGAATTTATTAGAGAAGCAAAACCAATCATCAGTAGAACTTTAAAAGAAGAATTAAAAAGATTGAATTTTCTCAAATTTGGATTACTACTAGAAGCTATGTTTATAAATGTACAAGAAGAATTATCACCAAGAGGATTTATAACTAAAAATCAAACTATCATAGGAAGTTCAGACATTGATTCAATAGTTGAAAAATGTATAGAAGAAATATTAACTAAAATTCAGGAACATGAAGGACGAGGATCAGGGTGGAGTCTTATAAGTATTGAAGGATTAAATATAAGAGTTCATAAACATGGATATGGACTAATGGGATCTAGTTATATTCGTTTACCAAAAATAATTGAGGATACAAGATCATGTGTTAATGTGAAAAATCAAGATAACGAATGTTTTAGATATGCAATGACATGTAAATTTGTACCAAATCATTGTAATGAACCAAACCAGCACTATGAAAATCAAAGATATAGATATAACTTTCAAGGAATTAGTTATCCTGTATCACTAAAAGATATATCAAAATTTGAGAAGAAAAATCCCGGCACATCTATTAATGTTTTTGGATTAGATAGTTCAAATAAAGTTTATCCTTTACGTATTGCTAAAGAAGAACTAGCAGATCATACAGATTTACTACTACTAACACAAGGAGATGTATCTCATTATGTGTATATAAAGAAATTTGACTCTCTTGTTAATAAACAACTTTCAAAAAATCGAAACAAAAAGCTGATCTGCAAAAGATGTTTTAATTTCCAACGAGAAGGAAGACAAGGAATGGAATGGTTACAAGAGCACAAAAGATTATGTAACAATAATTATGAAGCAAAAATTATTTTACCTTCAGAAAGCAGAGCATTTATTACATTTCAAAAAGTTCATCATCAATATCGTATCCCTATAGTTGTATATGCTGATTTTGAATCAACACTAATTCCTATAGAAGATGAAAATTGTGAAGCTAGAAAAAGTGTCAAATATCAAATGCATAAACCAAATAGTTTTTGTTTAATGGTTAAATCAACATTATCAGAAGAACATTTAAACCAATATGGATTAACTTCAGAACCTCTAGTATATCGTGGTGAAAATGTGGAAACAATATTTCTTGACCATTTATATTTAATAGCTGAAAATGTACAAAGATTATATACAAATATCATACCAATGAAACCGATGGAGGAAGAAGAGGAAATTCAACATGAATATGCAACTCATTGTTTCTTATGTAAAAATGAATTTACCATTGACAATTATAAAGTTAAAGATCATGACCACCTTACAGGTTATTACAGGGGTGCTGCTTGTAATAAATGTAATTTGAGCTATCGTTTACCACTATTTATTCCTGTGGTTCTCCATAACCTCAGTGGGTATGATGCTCATTTTATAATACCTGAATTAGGAAGAGACGATGGTTCGATAGATGTATTGGCTGAAACTTCAGAAAAATTTATAAGTTTCTCTAAAACAGTTGGAAATGTCAAATTAAGATTCTTAGACTCCTACCGATTTATGCCGTCGAGTTTGTCTAAACTTTCTGAAAATTTAAGGAAACAAGATTTTATTGAAACAAAGAAGATTGTAAGTAACGACAAACTGGATCTCGTACTTCGGAAAGGTGTTTTCCCATATGATTATATAGACAGTTTAGAAAAGTTTAATGAAACATCACTTCCGCCAAAAGAAGAATTTAAAAGTAAACTATACGACATGGACATATCTCAAGAGGATTATGATCATGCATGTAAAGTATGGAATGAATTAGGATTTACAACATTGGGAGAATATTCAGATTTTTATGTTAAATTAGATGTAACTTTATTATGTGATATAATGGAAGAATTTAGAAATACATGTTTTGCAGCATATGGATTGGACCCTCTTCATTCATACACTTCACCTGGACTAGCATGGCAAGCCATGTTGAAAGAAACAAATTGTAAATTACAACTTCTTACTGATATAGATATGGTTTTAATGTTAGAATCAGGAGTTCGAGGGGGATTGACACAAAGTGTAACCAGACATGTTAAGGCTAATAATAAGTATCTGCCCCATTATGATGCATCAAAACCAACAACATTTCTAGGTTATTTCGATGCAAATAACTTATACGGATGGGCAATGTCAAATCCCCTTCCATATGATAATTTTAAATGGATAGATCCAGAATCAATTGGAAACATAATGGATATACCAAAGCATGGTGAAACTGGTTACATTTTTGACGTCGATTTTGAATATCCTGAACATCTTCATGATCATCATTACGATTTACCACTTCTTCCAAAGACTGAAATTTCCCCTACTGGAAGATGGCCAAAATTATTAATGACTTTAAACAATAAGTCTAGGTATGTTGGACATTATTGGATGATACAACAGGCTTTAGACTTGGGATTAAAAATTACAAAAATTAATCGAATACTACAATTCTCTCAATCTTGTTGGCTGAAACCGTACATCGACAACAACACAAGAAGAAGAGCTGCTGCTACATCAAGTTTTCAAAAAGATTTCTTCAAACTGATGAACAATGCAATATTTGGCAAGACTTTAGAAAACAAAAGGAAACATAAGAATATCAAATTAGTAACTGATCCAGTAAAATTACAGAAACTAGTGCAACAACCAAACTTTGGTTCATCCGTAATTATAAATGAAAATCTTGTCGTCATTTCTATGAACAAAAAATCAGTTCTATTGGATCGTCCTTTATATCTTGGAATGTCAATATTGGATATTTCTAAAACACACATGTACGAGTTTCATTATAAGAAGATGGTTAATTATTATGGAAGAGATAACATTGGTATTGTATATATGGATACGGATGCACTTATTTACTGGATTAAAACAAATGACATGTATGAGGATTTACGGACCTTTGTATATAAAGATGATTTTGATTTTTCCGATTATCCTAAGGACCATCCAAATTACGACTATGACAAAAACAAAAAAGTATTGGGAAAATTTAAAGATGAAACAAATGGTGTGCCGATGATGGAAATTGTAGCATTAATGTCTAAACTCTATTCATTTCAACTGTACATAAATGAAAGGAATGAATATCAAGTCACAAAAAAAGCTAAAGGAATAAAGACATCTTTCCTAAAGAAGAACGTACAGTTTCAACATTATAAAAGATGTTTGTTTGAAAATGTTGAAACAACTGCAACATTTAACACTATTAGAAGTTATAACCACCAACTTTTTAGTGTCAAACAAACAAAGTGGGCATTAAGCTACAAAGATGACAAGCGACATATTTTAGAAGATAAAATTAATACTCTACCATTTGGCCACTATTCCTTAAACCCTATCGACCAGTAAACCTATTCTTCGTCCTTTACCTTCTTCCTTTTTCCTTTCCGTAAAAAAGAGGGGACATGGCAAGCTCAATGCCATGTTCCCTCTTTTTTACACTAATATTAAATGACCTTGACCTATATTTCAACTATATATAAGAGAATAAACCATTGTATGGATCAGTATTTCTACAAACAGTGTGCAAGCAACACTTTAAGATGGAAAGTGTAAAGGATAAGATTGTAAATGAACTACATAAACCAGCAAGAAGAAGATTTCCAAGAAGAAGTACAATCATTAAAGGAATGAATGATCTTTACCAAGCTGATCTTATTGAAATGATACCACACAGTAAATTAAACAAAGGATTTAAATATATTTTAACAATTATAGACTGTTTTACTAAAATAGCTGATGCTTTACCCTTGAAGGACAAGACTGGTAAAAGTGTTACCAAAGCTATGGAGACAACAATACAAAGAAATAAATTTAAAATTAAACATTTACAAACGGATGATGGAAAAGAATATTTTAATAAAGATTTTGGAGCTTTGATGAAAAAATATAAAATAAATCATTATTCTACAAATTCTGAACTAAAGCTTCAATAATTGAAAGATTTAATAGAACATTAAAAGGAGCTATGTATAAACAATTTTCAAAACGAGGATCATATGTGTGGTATGACATATTACCACAACTTATAAAAGAGTATAACAACAAATATCATCGCACCATTGGAATGAAACCTATCCAAGTAAACAGTGCTAATGCTAAAATTGTATTACAACGCATCAAAAATAATACAACACCAAAAATAGAAAAGTTACAACCAAAAAAGTTTAAGGTTAATGATAAAGTTCGTATAAGCAAATACAAAGGTGTATTTAGTAAAAGATATCTGCCAAATTGGACTAATGAAGTATTTACAATTTATAAAGTGCAACCAACTATACCTGAAACTTACATTTTAAAGGATAATAAGGGTGAATTACTTCAAGGTGGATTCTATGGACATGAGTTGTTAAAATCAACAGTTGGTGATGTATATCTTGTTGAAAAGGTTTTACAAAGGAAAAAGGATATGGTTAAAGTTAGGTGGTTAGGATTTGATAAAAGTGAAGACTCTTGGATTCCTTCAAAAGACTTGGTATAGTTATTAAATAGCTCATTATGTGTTTAACCTTTAAACAAGATGGAGATTGTACAACAAAAAGATCGATTTAATATTAATAATATTGATGAATTGACAGTTGACAATAATAAGTTAAATCATGGTAAACATGGTGAATTACTACCAAATACTATAAGATGTTTAATAACTGGTCCTTCAAATTGTGGAAAAACTAATGTTGTCTTTAACCTTATAACTAATCCTAAAGGTTTACGCTTTAACAATATATATATTTTTCAAAATCATTGCAACAACCAAAATATCAATTATTACATAAAATACTTGCAAGTGTACCTGAAGTGAATTTCTACAAGTTAAATGCTAGTGAAACAATAATGCAACCAGGTGAAGCAAAACCATTTTCCATTTTTATATTTGACGATGTTTCTTGTGAAAATCATGATACTATAAGAAATTATTTTGCTATGGGAAGACATAATAATATTGATAGCATTTATATTGGTCAAACATACAGTAAAATTCCAAAACAACTTATAAGAGACAATGCAAATATGTTGATCATCTTTAAGCAAGATGAGACAAATTTAAAGCATATATATAATGATCATGTTAATGCGGATATGCCATTTGATAAATGTAAAGAAATGTGTGGTAAAGCATGGAATGAAAAATATGGATTTCTCGTTATTATGAAAGAAGAAGATATTAAAAATGGTAGATATCGTATAGGATTGGATAAATTTGTATTAATACGTTGAACTACCTATGCTACATCTAGTAACACGTTGAGCTTCATAGTGTAAACATGGTGAATCAAGAAAAACTATTAAAAGAAATAAAATCACTCAGTGATTCTATTAGGATAAAGAATCGTGCATTAAGGATGGGTTTAAGTGAAAGAGAAGAATTTTTAGAAAATACATTTAAACCTATCACGGAACCTTTAAAACAGATATCAGAAACTATTGGTAAACCTCGTTATGAAGGAGATGTTTTACTACCAGTTTCTAAACAAGAAGTACAAGCATTAAAAAAAGAAGATGATGATGATGATTCATATACAAGTGCTAGTGAACAAGAAGAAACAAAAAATGAAGAAGAATCAATTGTTGAAAAGGAAGAACAGCCAATACCTGAAGCAGAACAATCTATTCCAAATTTAACTCAATTGAGTAGTGATATATTACAACATGGACCTCTTGGACGAAAATATATAATGAAAATGCTACATGACATGAAATCAAATCCAAATTTAAGTAAATCACATGTATATGGAGCAAGAATTGATGGAAATGAATTGAAAATTGGTAACTCTAAGCTTGAAGTAACTCAAGACGATTATATCATTATTGGTGACCATAGATATAAAGGAACAAAAGGATTATATGAATTAATTTTTAAAAATATACCAATAAAATATTCAGCAAAAGATTTAAATACTTTTAAAGAAATTTTACAAAATACTAACGCTCATAAAAGAAACTACTCAAAGGATGGAATGATTAATCGTTCACGTGCAACAAAATATAGTATTGTTATAAAAAAAATTGTTTCCCCCACGAAAATTACCAACATTACGTACCACACCAGCTGTGAGACAACCTTTAAAAAGAAAATCTTTATCACTTATGGATTTATCACTTCTTGAACAACATGGTAAAAAGAGTAAAGGAGATACTTCAACATCTGGTAAAGGATTAATGAAAAATCTATACAATACAAATGTTATCTATTACAACGACATCAATAAATTAGTTGACAGAATGAGACTATTGCATGAAGCTATGGAAGCCGGTCATACTGGTTTAAATAATGAATGGGTGGCTCTAGTTGATGAACTTAAAAATCGTGGTATAATTGTATAATTGTCCGCAAATATAAAGAAGTTACAAGTATAAGATGTATCAGTTCTAACATGAGCGTCGACAAGTTCGGACGCTACTCCGCATTAGGAGTGCAAGTTGGAGAAGACAGAAAAAGAAGCGGATTACCGCAAACACCTGAAGGTGACTATAACATAAGTAATAAACGTTTAAAATTAGTTAAAGATCCAGAAGAAGATACTGATGGAGCAAATTTAAAAACAGTAAAAGAAGCTACTTCAACATCATTGAAATTACATAAGAATACTTATGATGTTGAATCACATAGATTAATTAATGTTGGTAAACCAACTGAAGGTTCTGATGCAATTACTAAAGAGTACTTATCATCTGAACTTTCAAATACTTTAAAATTGCAATGGGGTAACAACTTAAAAGATGGACAAACATATGATGCTGGAAATTATAGAATAACCAACGTGGGAAATCCCAAAAATGATAAAGATTCAGTTAATAAAGAATATTTACATTCTATAATACCGGAAAAAACTGAACATGGATATTCTTTTTATAAATTTATTATAAATGACATTGGATACCCAAAGGAAGACGGTGATGCTGTAAACCTAAAATACATCAAGGACAACTGTATTTTACAAGATGTTAATGAAATCGATTGTCATGGTAAAACATTGACAAATGTAAAGTTTGGTTCTCAACCAAAAGATGCTGTTACTATAGAACAATTATCTAAAGAATTAAAAAAGGAAACATCCAATTTTGTAAAACATGAAGATGCCGTGTTAAAGCAGGGAGATAAATTTATACATGGAAATGAAAAGTTTAATTTAATGCAAGGAAATAATGATGAATGGGATGCAGGACGTAAAACAATAACAAATGGAAGATTTGGTATAAAAGATACAGATGTACCTCTAATGGTGCAAACATTAATTGCTACTGGTGGTACATTAGGTACATACAATGGTCGTAATAGAAGAATAAAAGATATTTATCCTGGTTACGAAGCAAATGATTGTGTTACAATGAAACAAACAATAACTTGGGATAAACACTTTGGGACCAAATATGATGCAAAGATGAAGAAAATAATTAATATTTTACCAGGCGAAGATTCAAATGATGCTGCTACTATTGGACAAGTCATAAAAACAGCAAAAAGTGATTCAACAGCTTACACATGTAATGATAAACGTATTATGCAATTACATGATCCTCAACATCCAAAAGATGCTGTAAATTTAGATTGTTTAATAAGAATAGTGGGCAATTTACTTATTGATACCCATAATCATATAGCTAGTACAACGAGTCATGTGATAATTCAACCCGATGAACGGGAAGCTTGGATTAAAAATAGAATTATAAATCAATATATAATTAATTTGAATAACTAAGTGTTTAAATATAAAAAATTATACATAACTTATTCATTTATGTAATGTATCTTGTGGAGTAAACACACCAGTTTATATAAGACTACATAATGAAGGCCGTATCACTCAGTCATCATCAAGACAGCAACAAGAGAGGACGTGGTATAACTTCAACTGCGTTATCCCTGCTTAGACGGATACCTATTGGTGCTGTTGTAAATCGAGCAATAGACGCTTTACCATACGAATTACATATTCCTGGAGGTTATCAATATTGTGGACCTGGAACTAAGTTGGCAAAACGTTTAGCAAGAGGAGATCCTGGAATTAATAAATTAGATCAAGCTTGCAAACAACACGATATAGCATATTCAAAGTTTAAAGATTCAACAAATAGATCAATAGCAGATAAAATTCTAGCAGAAAAAGCTTGGCAAAGAGTAAAATCAAGTGACGCAAGTATTGCAGAAAAAAGCAGCGGCTTGGGCAGTAACAACAGCCATGAAGACAAAAGCTAAGTTTGGTGGTGGAAGACGACGTCGCAGAGGAAGACCTGCAAAAAGAAGAGCTCCCAAAAAAGGTGGAAATATTAGAAAGAGACGTCGTAGAACTCGTAAAGCAAAAGTAAAAAAGGCTTCTGTTTGGTCAATGGTAAAAAACGGAGCAGGTTTATACCTAAGACCG
Source organism: Neoaliturus tenellus (assembly GCA_030545055.2). Classification (NCBI taxonomy): domain Eukaryota; kingdom Metazoa; phylum Arthropoda; class Insecta; order Hemiptera; family Cicadellidae; genus Neoaliturus; species Neoaliturus tenellus. Next base: position 121,638,724 of record CM061534.1, on the reverse strand, counting down.
TACCGTGTGTACTAAATAAAAAAAAATCAATTGATAATTCCAAATAAAGCCTTAACTAATCATCAGTTAAATGATTATGTAAAATGTTTGAAAATACCATTCTTTCGAGGAGTTTTTATGAAAGATGCATTACCAACTAAAATATGGAAAAATGAAACTGGAATAGTAAATTTGGATTCCACCTATGGTCCAGGCACTCATTGGGTATGCTATAAAAAGCTCGGACAAACCGTTTACTACTTTGACAGTTTTGGCAATCTACCACCGCCTAAAGAACTTCAACATTATTTTCAAAACTCCAAAAACATTTTTTACAATTACAAAAGAGAACAACCTAACAATACTGAAATATGTGGACATTTATGTTTAGAGTTTCTAGCGAAAAGTGTCAGTCACCTTTAAGATGTCATCGTATACAGTGTCACTGAGTGGAAATTCATCCACATTAAAAAGTACTCTATTCCCAGCATTGCGTTTATCCAAGGAAAGATTATGGGAAGCGGCATTACTTGATTTGACTACCTACAATTCAATTCCTAATGTTACAGAAGGAAAAAACAATTTACTACATTATTATGAAACTAAGGATGCTGCAGGAAAATACTCAGAATTGAAAATAATTACATTTCCTACTGGAGCTTATGAAATTGATGATATAAACCAATTATTGCAGAAAAAACTCGGAGAAGATAATATCACAATCAAAGGAAATAATAATACTTTAAAAGCAGAAATAACTTCAAAATATTATATAGATGTCGGAATGAAAAACTCTATTGGCAGTTTACTTGGATTTACAGATACAAAAAAGAAAATCTTAACTCCTGGAACTACTCATTCAGGTAATACAACTGTTACAATATTAAAAGTAAATAGTATTGATGTAACATGTAATATTATACATGGATCATATAGAGAAGGAGTAAATCAGCATATTTTACATACATTTTATCCAACAGTTGCTCCAGGTTTTAAAATTGTTGAGAAGCCACAAAACTTGATATACCTACCATTAAACACCAGTTTCATTTCAGACATCGTACTGAACATATTGGATCAAGACGGTCATAGTGTTGACTTTAGAGGAGAAACAATTACTATACGAATACACATCAGAGCGGCGACATAAAAATCAACATGGGATTATCATTTAAACCACAACGGAAGAGTCGGGAGCTCAGTAGCTCCTCGACATTGGAAGAGTTAACATCAGACAACATTCGTTTTCTACAAAAGATTGGATTGAAACTTAACAACGATGGATATCCTGGATATATCTCAAGGACCGACATTCGACGAAACACTATGGGAGAAGGAATATCACACACACAACCCTTACACTTCATCAAAATTAAACAATAATGATGAAATAAGAATTCCCATTCAACAACAAGATATTTACACATTACCATGTGAAAGTTATTTGTACATCGAAGGAAGGGTATTAAAATTGGATGGAAAAACTGCTTCAACAGTTCCTTTTATAAATAACCCAATGGCATATCTTTTTGATGAAATAAGATATGAGATATCAGGGGTGACAGTTGATTCAACAAAAAAGGTTGGTATAACAACTACATTAAAAGGATTAACATCATTAACACCACATGAGAAGAATTCAATAGTCACTGCCGGATGGGTTGCTCCTGATAAAGACACTATAACACCTGCTTCAACGGTCATTTTGATTTTCATGTACCTTTACGATTGCTTTTAGGATTTGCTGAAGATTACAAAAGGGTTATAATAAATGTTAAACAAGAATTAGTATTACTCAGATCTTCAACTAATAAGGACTTAATACTTGCAGACCCTGCAACTACGGAAGATAAACTGGAATGGCAACTACAATTGGATAAAGTTGTTTGGAGAGTACCTCATGTAAGATTGGCTGATGAACATAGAATCGTATTGTTAAGAAAGTTAAAATCTGACCGTGACATTGTAATGCCATTCCGAAGTTGGGAATTTCATGAATACCCTACATTACCTCAAACAGAACGACAAACATGGACCGTCAAAACATCAACTTACTTGGAACGTGCAAGGTACATAATACTCGGTTTTCAAACTAAGCGAAAAGATGTTATTACTGCAAATGCTGGTCAATTTGATCACTGTAAAATAAAGAATTGTAAAGTTTTCTTAAACTCTCAATTCTTTCCATATGACAATTTAAATGTCATGTTTAGCAAAAAACGTTTTTCCATTTTATATGATATGTATGCAAGATTTCAATCATCATATTATGGAAAGACTAATACACCACTATTATCACCTGATCAGTATTATTCCAAAGCTCCAATAATTGTAATCGATTGTTCAAAACAAAATGAATCAGTAAAATCATCAAGTGTGGATATAAAAATTGAAATGGAATTTGAAGAACCAGTAGCGGATGGAACTTCGGCATACTGTCTAATTCTACATGATAAAATAGTTACTTACACACCACTGACCGGAATAGTGAAGAATGTACTTTAAGAATAATTAGTACAACTACTGCAAAATATTGAGGTTAGAATTATCTTCCTCAATTTTTAAGGTTAGAATTTTGTTTATAAAACACAAGTTGAAAATAAACAATTATGTAATTGTATAAATTTCAAAAATTTTACAAAAAATATAAAAGCAGGAAATTAACTAGTAGAAACTTCATTCTATCTTCAACCGTCGTTTGGGAAACATCGTTCGCAAGATGAATTCTACTAACGGAGAAGAAAATACACCTCTAATGGATGAAAATAGTTCTGATATAGAAAAGCAAGTTGAACAAGAAATGGATGAATTCCTCAAGTTTAACAAACATAAGAAGAAAGAAGAAGAAGGAGAAGATGAAAAAGAAGTAAAAAGAAAAAAGGTTGAAGTTAACATTACAACAAATATTTTAACAGAAGTATTTCTTCGAATTTTCTACCCTATTTCTTCATGCATGAAAAAAAGTATATCTGTTGGAATTGTAAAATCATTGGATTATTCACCAATTGTTATGTTAAATCAAGGAAGTAAAATGGTTATCTTTACTGAAACTTCTTGGGATTCTCTAATGAAACATTTACATCTTTTGGAATGTTATTTAACTAACAACACATTTGGAAAAAGAACAAGATTAAGTTTATTAGAATCAAATATTGAAGTTGATATAATCAAACATCGTGGGGGACAAGTTGTTCGCTTCAAAGATTTAACTAGACATGATGTAAAATTACATTTCACTAAAGAAGAATTTTACACTTTAAGTTGTACTACCGGTCCTGTCACTAGATACTTAAAACAACTAGTATTTTCAAGTACAATAATTAAAGATTATCTAATCGATACATTGGACAGACAACCATTCATTCCAATTTTATATGGTCCTGTGGATACTTCAATTTTTAATCGAATACCTCAAGAAGTGGATATGTGGAGACAATTAAACAACTATCACACCAATTTTAATATAAACGAAGAAGCGCAAGAAATAAAAGAAGAACAATCGTGTTTGTAATAACAGTCAGTTGTGGATGAGACTTCATCATGAACAAACGGGTTTCGTTTTCTACTGCATCACAGTTAATGGAAGTTAAAAGAGGTATAATTGAATTTCAAGCTTTTCGAGGGAATGATGGAAATTTCATTATTAAAGAATTAGTAATTTTGGATATGAACACATCTGTAATTTATCATTACTTGTTCAAACCTCCATTTCCATTCAATAAACTAACAACTAAAGCGAAAGTTACAAACAAATGGTTAAACAAACATTTTCATAACTTAAAATGGGATGAAGGTTTTATTCATTATAACATGATGCCGCATATTATGAATCATTATTGTAAAGAGTTTAAAACTATCTACACAAGAGGATTGGAAAAAGCAAATTGGATACAATCATTTACAAGCAATGAAGTGATAAATGCAATAATAGATAGAGATTTCCAATGCTACTTTAATGAACTTTGTATTTCATCAAAAAGTTTTAAACATCGAAGGTCACAGTGTGCTTTGAAGAATGCCTACCGCTTGAATAATTTCCTTCAACAAAGTGGTGGGGGTAGCATCAGTGGTGGGGGTAGTGTCAGTGGTGGGGGTAATCTCGATAATAAAAGTGAGAGCGCTACCATGACACAGCATGAGTATTACTCGAACCTCCGAAGAGACAACATCTCCAACGGATATTCTTATTAACAAGAAGATTAGCATCAGCAAAAACATTAAGATGGCATCAAACAACTTACTTCAAAATTTAGTTGAACAATTCAACGCTCATTCAAAATCAACAATCCTACCTACAAAGAAATGTTCCGAGCTGAAAGAAGAAAAACACTACATCATTCATACAATAAAGAAGATGGAAACTTCAGTAGGTGATGCTATAAATTGCACATTAAGCGAGGCACCTTATACAATTGGTGATGAAGCAAAATTTCAAATCTTCCTACCAAAGCGCTTCGTACAACTACTACAAAATGAAGATCTTCGTATAATTCAACCCGGCGCACTCTATTTGGTATCACATGGACCAAGTGGAAACAACTCTACTGAACTTACAATTCATGTAACACCTACTACTGATTAGTTTGTACATAAGATTGTAAATATTTCTTTGTATTTGTTTCTCAATAAATATGATATAAACCTAAAAAAAAAAAAAAATAAAAATAAAAAAAAGCAACATATTGTAATGTGTTTGTACATTACAATATGTTGCTTTTTTTAAAAATTCCATGGGATGACCTTGACCCAATTTTGTGTGATAATAAAAGTGAAAATCAACTTGTTAAATTCATCAGTCTACGACTACCTTTCGTACCGTACACATCTCACTCTCTATCACTAAATACAAAACTTCAACATGTCCCTAAAGGTTAAGTGTGCATCTTATGATACCAACACCATAACTACTTTTGAACAACTTGAAGATTTAACTAACGAAATGCGAGTTTTACTTACCGGTGGTTATCACTTAACTGTTGATGTTAGTGCTACTAATACAAGGATGTTCACTAAAACAAAATATTGCGATGATGAAATATTTTTTTCTACACAACCTACAACTTCTTCATCGCCAGCTGGTCAACATAACGTCAAGTTCCAGAAGTATTACCAATGTTGAATAACTTTTAATAAATAAAATTACAACTAAGGAATCACGTGATCAATATCAAGTTCATAAAAAGGATGTAACAGTTTGATAAATAATCATTCGCTTCTCAGCTCTCGCCACAACAAGATCTATTCTACAAAATGTTATACAGAATGATGATTGAACTTGATGGGAAAATCTATGGAAAGGATTATAACACTGTTGAACAAATGACTCAAGATTTAGATGTATTAACTAAAGAAGGATATCAAGCTAAATTAATTTTAAAATTTCCTGAAGTACATCCACTATCAACAGAAGAACTTATTGCTATGGCTAAGGCGGAGAGAGAAAAAAAGTCTAAAGAAAACAAACAGAAACAAACTTCCTAAATTTCAATAATCCTTACACTTGTAAGGTATAATTTTTTAAAACTCCATTTGAATGACCTTGAAATTACCCCTACCACTTTTCATAGTACATAAAACTCGCTATTCATCACTATACAATCTTATTCTTTCACTAGACTCCGCAGCGTCAACATGGAAGAGCAAAAATACAAGTACAAACCTCGTTACTGTTGTGAACAACAGTGTACAGATTTAGGACCAATGATGGTGGATGGGTTAGCTTGTACTAAATGTGAATTCTTCGGATCTTGTTATTGCAAATGTAAAACAAAACAACTACCGCCACCGGAATTGCGAACTTTCAAATTTTACAAATCAAGATATTTCATACATGTTGTCCTCAAAGATGTTTCAAATTTCACCCTCTAGATCTTGCTCATTGTCAACGCACCAAGTCTCATCAAGATGATTTTTGTACACATATGATAAAAAGATGTAAATACAGATCAGATTGGTATTCCGATCCTGTAGAACCATCAAATGTATAATTTCAGTTTTACACTCTTTTTTAAAACTTCAATTGGATGACCTTGAGATTTCCCCCACCATTAGTTCTAATTTTTATATAATATTAAATCATTCCACTTCCAACACTCTAACTAACAACATGGAAGGAAAATTTATCAAGTTTGAACAGATAATAACTGACAGGGAGGAGATGGAAGAATTGTTTCAAAACTTACTTTCTGTCATTGACGAATATCCTATAAGATGGTTCAGAATTGTAGTTCAATATTTAAATCCTGGTGAATTGTTTTCTTCATCGAGTGAAGAGGATGAGACAACTACTTCGGTTCAAATAATTGAATTAAAAGACGAAGAAGAAGAAGAACTAAACATTTTATTCAATCATAAGCTCAAGGTCCCCTATATAGAAGCCCCCTCCCTAGAAAGCCCCCCTCCCTAAACACCTGCTCAAGGTCGCCATTATATAAGCCCCCTTCCCTAGGCGCTAATCCTCATTCGATTGCCAACTCTCTAACGATGAACACTTCTCCATTGGCACGAATGAATGCTAGTTTTTGAAATAAACTCAAAAGATGATTTACAAGAAATATTTAATGCTTTAAATGAAATTATAGATAAATTTAACGCTATTACAATGAATTTGGAAATAACTTACGCTTGTCCTATTTGTAATAAGGTTGAAAGTTCTGATGAAGACAGTTTACTAAATACTACTCCTCTTACCCCTCTACAGTCGGACACAACTTCTGAGGCAAATGATGAGCAGCATCTTTCCCCCACCGCTTCTATGTAACAACGCTCTTTCCCCCCACCACTTCTTTATTTAACCGACATTTCCCTCTTTTAACTCTCATTCCATCCTCGCCTCTTCAACTATCAACATCGCTTCTTTCAAAATTTCAAAAAAACACAAACATGATGGATATGATGGATGAAGTTCCATTTGTAACAAGGATGGAAGAGGATAAATTGAAATTGGAAATCAAACGATTGGAAATGGAACAGGAAAACCAACTCGAGATGTTACGTTTGTTCAAACTTTTTAAATACATCATCTGGGGACTCTGCGTTTTACCTTCTCATCGTCGTCGGTGTTTGTGTTTACAACTCTGTAGTTCATAACAAAACTTCAACCTGTTTAAACACTGCTGTCACACATTGATTGTATGTTTTTCACAAATAAAATTCACAAACCTAATTCTATACCTATCCCGCTATCACCGGAGTTAGTTCCACTCTCCGAACTATTACTCCGGTGGTAGCGGGATAGGGTTTTTTAAAACTTACTCTGGATGACCTTGACATACTTTCCATAACCCAATTGTCAAGTTGAATTTCAAATTTCAAATAACATCTCCTCCCCCACCGGAAGCTATATGGCATGGCATATGGCGGCAGCGACTGATTTGGCAGCTGGCCGATGGCAGCTGGCCGGCAGCGGCTGGCAATTGGCACGACTTCCGTTTTGAAAGTAACCAAACCCCACTACTTTCACAGTTTGTTATTTGCATTTCAACGAACAAAAAATGGAATACTTTATAACAATACTTTCTGTGTGTTTATTCAGAAACAATATTAGTTAGTATTTAAGTTTAAGTCATACTAAACAATAAAAATTATTCAACATAGAGCTTTTATTTCAAATACACAATAAAACAAGAAATGTTCTTTCTAAAACAGTGCTACAATTTTTTAGTTTAAAATTATTTTTGATAATGTAAACAAAAAAATAACTTATTTAAACTGATGGCGAACGAATAATAAAGTACATTTGTGTTGGCATTGCTTTCACAGTAAAATAACTAATAATATGCTTAAATATGTTTTATATGTGTTTATGTAATACAAGTGTATTTATATAAGTTAAACTGATGTAAATAATATAAAAATCATTTCAGGTAATGTAATATTTTTTTATTAAAATTTTAACATACAGTTTCGTTATAGCCTACTTTTTGTACACCCTGTGAATATGAAGTGCAACAACATTAGATAAACTAAAAATAACTTGTTGTTATTAGAGAGTATTTATAAACTAGCTGAACAGACGAAATGCATTATTGGTAGATATGCAACAATAAAATGATATATGTACCATTGTTCAGGCACGTACCAATTGTAGCGATCGCATCGGGTTTTCTGGCGTTTTCTGCGTTGTTCCTAGGGTTTATTCCCCCATGTGTGGTATCACTAGAAAGGGCATTAAAAGACAAACAACTTTGATAAGAAGTAAAATTGCCAAATTCTCACTAGTTAACAAGTTATAAGCAAAAATTTACAAAAGTTTATTTTTAAAATTCAATTTTTTAAATATTATGGAAAAACTAATAAGTGCATAAGAAAATGGTAAATACAAAAAAGATAGGTCTTTTGATGAGCTTTAAAACAAAAAAAATCCAAATCCGATAAATAACATCTGAAATATACGCAATTAAAAAATATTACTTTCCGCCATCTTGATGACGTCATAGCGGGTAAACCTACCAGATGCCGAAATGACAACTAAGTGCAAAACACTTCCTAAGACACATATATTCGACTAAAAAAGTCAAATTGACTATACGCGATTTTCCTACGGAATGTATTGTCAGATCCAGGACTAAATTAACCAATTATAATTTAGTTAAATAAATAATTGGTCATTGCTACATTTTTACGAGTTATATTCTGTATAAAAATGAGACCAACGTAATGGGTGCCTATATTATTTTAATTTTCAAACTATATCAATCTCCTGTCTAAGTGACTATGAGATAAGTGACTATATGATATCTTTGTGTGTAGGACTTAAAGAATTGTTGACAAATGTTTCCTAAAAAAAGGTTTTATAGATCAAAGTAACAAAAGAAATTATGTAGCACTCATGGTGGTTGGATACTGCACAGAACCGTAGAGAAGAAAAATACAATTGACTGTCCTGTATATGGTATCGAATAAGGAGGTGAGCGAGCGAATTGAACGAACATCTACCGAAGACGAGTGGAAAGTTCGAAAGAGTCCAGTTAATCTTATCCTTATCTTAACCTAATCTTAACCTAAATCTCCCCTCACCTTATACTCTTAAAAAAGTACTGTTTGGAGGCCTACTGGCAAAACTTTTCTCCTCCAAGAATTTTTTTGTTTTTGTTTCAGAATGGGGGCTTAACAACGAGGAATAGATTTGAGCTCGTTCCATGACTGAACTAATTTGGTTTTCGTTCTACAGTGCTTTCAAGTGCCTATGTTATCCCTATGGACATTTTTTGTAGCTACTAAATTGGAACAACCAACTGATAGCTGTACAAATAAACCAAAGTTTTACATTTTAACTTATGTTTCAACAAATGAATGTAAATGCATGTAGTGCAGCACCATTTGGCCTCGCCTCGCGAGTAAGCGAAGCGAACGAGATCGACCAGGGGGGAATGAGAGTAGCGAATTTTCTAGGATTTTTATGTTTTACAAGTTTAGGGTGCAGAGTAAATGCTTGGTCCTCCGGTACTATGGTATTATTAACACTCTCACATTAGTGTTACAATCTATATATTAATACGCAAGCATGTTTCATTTCCTCTTTTTTCTCAGCTTGTGGGCATTGTAGGAGAAATCCGCGAATACCGTTGGACAGGTTTTGTGCTGTAGATGAGCAGAATCACATTCTCATTCCCATTGGACCCCAGGGCTACGACCTACAGGCTTTCAAAGTTTCAATGTTACTAGGAGACCCGTGCAGCGCAATGCGCTGCATTTATCAGAGTATCTGGTGATCAAACCTTGCTCCATGGCAATTCACCGAGTTACTTTGAATGAAAATTAAATTGTAGTGAAAATCAGATTACACCATATTGGTATGTCATCAATCAATCTTCATTACTAATTCTCCAACTTCCCAATGTTATAGTATTGACATTTAGTGGTTGTTCTTTAAGGTCCAAATTAGCTAGGATTACATGATGGTTCTTATGCCAATTTGTCTTAGAGACTCTACCTATTAAAAGCTCCTGTAAAATATAGAATACATTCACAGATGTTTAATCTAGATAGTTCATCACAGATAAAACGTAAATGACAACAGAAGAAAAATGAATATTTTATTACAACTCATCGGTTCTGGGGTGGCTGTTCTAGTATTGTTTGAGGTAGTCATCGACATAGTGAAAGAGCCTACACTATTACTATTTGTAACAAACTAAATCCCTCTTTATCTTAACTTCCCAAGGTATTACAGAATTTAGATAAAAAAATCACAAAAATTAAGAAAACCTACAATTTTTGTGTGTCCATTTTGGTTTGATGTGACATTTATATTTTGGTTAAAATTCCTCCTCATACAAACCATTTTTTATCATTCTGCACGAAATCAGCCTGTTTTTTGTTCTCTTAATAGTACCAAAACCGATTGTTTTCTGTTCTAGGACTGAAAAATCATCTGGAGAATTTTTTAGGTCCTAGTACTGAAAAGTCAGCTGTTTGCCAAGTATATTACTATTGAATTATTAATGTTGAGGAGCAGAATTTTGAAATTCAAACGTTATGAAAAGCATTGTTTGTAAATAACAGAAATGTAAACACTGCATATTACTTACTTTGTAAATATAACCTCGAAAATACAATTTTATAGTTAATATTTTTAACGATCAAAAGTCTAATTTTCGCATTATGATAAAAAACGTTGTTCATCACTCGGAGTAAAAGTGTCTTTTTGATGCTTAATCGTTTTTAAAAACTCGGCTGCGCCTCGTTTTTAAAACACGATTGCGCACCAAAAAGACCCATTTTTGCTCCTAGTGATGAAAACTACTATTTTTTATCATTCTGCACGAAATCAGCCATTTTTTTGTTCTCTCAATAGTACCAAAACCGATTCTTTTCTGTCCTAGGACTGAAAAATCATCTGGAGAATTTTTTAGGTCCTAGTACTGAAAAGTCAGCTGTTTGCCAAGAATATTACTATTGATTTATTTATGTTGATGAGCAGAATTTTGAGATTCAAACGTTATGAAAAGCATTGTTTGTAAATAACAGAAATATAAACACTGCATATTACTTACTTTGTAAATATAACCTCGAAAATAAAACTTTATAGTTATTATTTTTAACGATCAAAAGTCTAATTTTCGCATTATGATAAAAAACTTTGTTCATCACTCGGAGCAAAAGTGTCTTTTTGATGCTTAATCGTTTTTAAAAACACGGCTGCGCCTCGTTTTTAAAACACGATTGCGCACCAAAAAGACCCACTTTTGCTCCTAGTGATGAAAACTACTATTGCAATAAACTTATCATTTATACTGTACGTAAAAAAAAAACTTTTTAATGTTCTCTTTTAAACAGGTGTTTTAATATTCGTCTAGCGTTCTGCATTAAATTTGTTATAGTATCACATTACGGTTTACGGTAATTAATGTACACCAGCAACCAACTATCCCTTTTCGTGGTTCATAGCAGTTTGAAAATCCATAGTGTTTAATTTTAATTTTTGTTGTCTTTCGTTGATATTTTGATAGCAATCTGATGATAACTCTTAAGACCCAAGTCAAAAATTTCAATTTCCAAACTTATTTTTGTGCATCATTAGAATGAATCTTTTTGTATTTAAGTTACTAAACTTATTTTTGGGACCAAATACACATAAATAGAAAGTTCAAGCAAAATCTATCTGCTACATTTTGAGAAAAAGGTAAAACATACAATTTGTCCCACATAATAGACACCCTTTGTATTAAAGTATGGAATTGCACTGATAATTAATTTAATACCGCACCAGTTCAATTGATTCTATTCAGCATTCAGCTAGCTTTTAACATGTGTTTATCTCTTTAACTATCGACAGCTGTTTTAGTTTTCAATTCAATAACAATTGTGCCCCATGTTAATCTTATGGACAAAATACGAACTTTAAGGGCTTCCCGTGGGCTCCAGAATTAAAATATCAAAAATCTAAAACCTTATTGCAAAACTACAAACTGAGACCATTCTTTTGACAACTCAAACTTTAAAATTGGTCCAGAAATAAGGGAAGAGTAGTGTTAACTATACTATACTATATACTAGATATATAGATATATAGATTCTTATGGGAAAAGGATAATTGATTGAATCTATAAAATATAGTAAGCTGTTGTTATAACAAATGCTAGCTAATCATGGAAAACAGCTGTTCACTTATAAAACATTTTAAAACCAATTGGCTCAATATCAACTCAACTTTTGGTCGAATTTCGGCCAGTGGGCGATCCCTAGTTAACAATTATTTCACATAGCATTCCGTGGCGAGGTTTGGGTATTCACCCTGATAAAAATTCACTAGCAAACAAGCAACTTCTTTACAGCTATACAAATGCCTGACAAGCACCGCTATCTCATGTCAGAAGCTGAAATCCAGCACAATTGATTGCCAAATCTTGCAACGAGCGGATGGAGCGGCTCCAAATGTTCCACCTGCTCCTTGATTTCCGCACCGTGCTTAATTGCCACCTTTGTTGCAGGAAGTTGCCGCTCTTTTACGATTCCTCTCCAACATCGTAAATTGCGGCTCCGCAAGGTGGTCCAGAGTTTAAGTTCTAATTCTTCCAACTGGTTGGATCACGTTTCAACGCTTGAAATAACCCACCTGTTATGCGAAAAAATAACGAGTTTAATTTTTGCTCCATTTTGTCTCTATTAGAGTTGAAAAAGATCTACTTCATTGAATTTATGTATTTACTTAGGTAGATGAAGATAATTTTGTAATGAGAGTGGATTCTATGTCTCGTTATGTTGCATTCTAAATGGAAAAATGTTCATAACTTTAATGTTTAATAAAAAGTAAATTGAAACAAATAAATATAGCTGTGAGTGAGCACTCTCAGCATTCATTTATGCACACACCTGCTCTGAAGATTATTGAGGGAATTTTCGACTTAAATTACATGTTTTAACGGTTTGATACAAATTAAAACTCTTTATTATTTTATTTGAAAAATTCACACTCATAAAGATAATCTATTCATTTCTCGGATTCCCAGGTCATCTATTCCATACTTGTTATCAAACAGTTCTAGTAAAAAAACTTAAGAATGAACACTTAAATTCCATAAATTTAATCCAAAAAAGGAGATTTATACAAGTAGATTCCTTAAATTTCCTATAAACATAAAATAGCTAGGAAACATTTGAAAGCTTTTAAGATCAAATTGGATTGCCTCCTCCACGCAGTGAGGGACCTTCCCTACAATGATGATGTGACGGCATTTGACATGCAGGGTGCGAAAGGGGGTAGTAATTGATGCGTGCCTGGCGCCCTGCAATGCAAATTGTAACGCACATTGCCCCCCCCCCCCTCGGCCCATCTGCCCTCGAAAAACAAAAACCCTCATCCCCGTCTGATTACTCACCTTTCCATCAAATGGGCCTTGTCTCGTGGAGGCATTTTCACCCTTTATGACCTTCCCCGCGCCCCTATCTGACTCTCGGGACCCCTGCTGTGTACGACTACACGGTTTTTGTTAACCCTTTTTGTGTCAGGTAGTTAGAATTAACCTTTATGAAAGGGGATGTTGATGTTCTTTCAGCGAATGGGAGTTTTTCTGTTAAAATTATGTTAAAAATGTGGTTAAAGCTTTTACATGTTTGTTAAAATTATTTATGTAAGGTCCATTATATACGAGAGAAGTGCTGGTCTGTGAGATCCGGCCCTAATAAATTCTCAGTAAAGATAGAAAATGCAATGCCTTGATGCTCCTTTACGCACCATATACGTGTGTTCTCTACTTTACGTAACAGTCAAAGCTTGTGATATCACTGAAGCATCAATCCTCAACAATGAATTGTTTAGCAACGTAGTGTTTTTTTGATTAATTCCTACTGATTAAAAAAATTAAGAAACCCCCATAATTTACAACACATTTTATGTTAAGCTTAAAATTTATTGTAGCCTATTATCCAAAATGTTGATTGAGATATCTGTTGTTGAGATATCCGTATTTATGCTATACTGGAATTGCGAACATGTATTCTGATGATGGCTCGTCCTTGGAACGTATAAAATGAGTTAAGCAAATAAAACAAGTTATTAACAAATTATAAAACACAAGCCATTAAAGTTCAAAAGAGTCATTCTGACAAACCATTGGCAAAAGTTTAAATCTAGCATACAGAGTCTAGTTGAGTCTGTATCTTGTTAACTGAGTAATAAGTGAGTAACCTTAAAATTTAAATATACACCATAAAGTTCGCCAATGTCTCAAGACATTTATCATGTATCAGTTGCCGCTGTTAGTATAGCTAACGGTTACAAAATTCTAACATTGATTTTTGTAAACCTGGGATTATGCCATGCCGTCTAAAAAATAAAAATAAAACGCAAACATACAGAAAACCTAAAAAAGATCCCCACCCTCCTCTTTTTCTTCGGTGGGCCTCAGAACGTTTAAGCTGCCGAAACTGACCGACCAGGCTATCAACAACAATCAGGTGATCCTGCGATCAGCTGTTCACATCAGCACAGATGATGCAGCTATCAGCTGACACGATGGTCACGCGGAGGTCACAACCGCGCGAGTTATGCGCCCAATTAACACCGCAATCTCGCGAGATCTCGCAAGATTTACACCGTCCGAGTTTGAGGACTCCAAGCTTTATGGGTCGGATTCCACTTCTGTAACGGGAGTTTGTTACGCGAGTCTTTGTGGGAATCCCGTCGTCTAAGCTAATGGAGGAATTAACCTGAGGATGCGCAATAATTAGAGGCTTTATGAGATGAGGTTTGGGTAATTTGTTACGAATTATGCGAGCTTGTTGGGTTGATTGAAATTTTAGTGTTTGGAAGTAGGAATTTAAACTTCACTTAGATTTTTTGCCCCTGAAGAGTTTAACCCATAAAACTTAATCAACTTTAATCAGCTTGGTTTAATGAGCTGTTATATGAACCATTCAAAAAAGAAACATATTTTTGTGCCCTTTTATATAGAATTTCTTTACTACTTCGCGTTCTTTAAGCGATCGTTCCAACTGCCATCACCAGATACAAAAGAGAAAGTTATTTCAAAACACCCACCCACCCTTTTATTATATTACAGATTGTAAGGTGAATATGAAGGGTGAGTGTAATGATCAGATGAGGTGTAACACAGATTCTGACAAAGAACTGCTAATTCATATGTCAGCATCATTAATAAATAGCCCATTGACTTAAGGCAGCTTGGTCTACTGTATATAGTTTCGAACCGCTATATAAGCTACTAACCTTTCTCACTATCGAACTGGCAGCCTCGGATTGTATTCGAGCACTATACAATAATAATAATCATTATCATGAAATCAAAAATTTTCAAATAGTTTACAAGGAAAAACACAGATCTCAGTCACGGATAATAAACCACGGTGTTCACAGGGGTCCATTTTGGGCCCACTCCTTTTTCTGTGCTACTTAAAAGGGTTACCTGGGTTAGTATGGGGGGAAGGCCACTCTTTGTGTCTCTATGCTGACGACACCAATATTATTATATCAGGTAAAACCCAAAATAACATCGAAGTGTCATATCATATTGGGCTATCTATGATAAAAGAATTTTTAAATGAGAAAAATTTTCTTTTCAATTTTTATATCCTTTTGTACAAGACAGGCTAGAGCTAAATTGTTCCCAGATATTTTTATTGATGATGACGAAGTTTTAGAACAAGTGGAAGACACCAAATTTCTTGGGTTGACCATTGTTGAAAATTTGACATGGGACAATCATGTAAATCTCATTATTAGAAAAACATCCAGTGGTCTCTATGCCTTAAAGCCTAAAAGTCATATATTATGCCCTAATACATTCACATATTGCCTATGAAATAAGTATATATGGTGCTACAAACAAAAAAAAATATGGATAAAATCTTGATCCGACAAAAAGGCTTTAAGAATTATTTTTAAATTAAAACCCACTGAATCAGTAAAATTTCTCTTTTCCAAATTGAATATTTTAAAGGGCTACAGTTTATATATTTTTGAAACAATTAAATTTGTGTTTATCAATAATCAAATTTTAGAAGATAAGAAACATCAATACAATACAAGAAATCATCGCTTTGTTGAAAAACATAAGTTAGCTCTATATGAAAATGGCACTGGGTACACAGAAAGAAAGTTTTTTACTGTTTGCCTGAAAAAATTAAATTAGAACCAAGTAGAACCAAATTTTTGAGATTAACCAAGACCTATTTGTTTGATTCGGCATTCTACTCCATTAATGAGTTCAAAGAGAATAAACTAAATTATGAGGGCAAAGAAAATGTGATAAAATAAAATAAAATTAAACTGTATTGTACATTTGAATAAGCATTTAAGGGCATGTATTATATGTGTAATATGTCAAGACTGTGACCCTATTCCTTGTATTTTTTATAATGCAACTGCGAATAAAGATTATTTTGATTGATTGATTGATTGACAAACACTCATACGCAGAATTTCAGATACGTTGGGGATGTCTTTTAACGCGACGTAATAAACTACTTTTGGAATTGCAATGTTAAATGTTAAAACAAAATAATTAGCAACAAATGATAAAACAGTTGTTAACAGTAGAGATAAAATCCTAGTGTAGGCCTAATAGGTTCAAGAAACTCATACCAGAATGCGGCATGCACGCTTAGGCCAACATTAAAATATCCCGAGAGGCGAGTGAGCGGAGCGAACGAGCTCGTCTTGAAAGAAACCAGCCTTTTTGGCTTGGCATTTTAGCGAACAGTCTGTGACTGATATTACTGTGACTACGATGAATTGTTTAAGTTTACCGAGCAGGTTGATCGGCCCCCATGTGGTTTATTTGATTGTAACGTTGCCAAGGGCAAAACCAACTGCACTACTACAGTCCGGAGTTCCAATTTCAGATAAATTGGCCCATTAATTTTTGCTCATAAAGTACAAGCATTCATATATTTATAACTTTGGGTGAATCCTCTTGATAATACATACTCACGTGGTTAGGTAAATTTCTGTTTTTTGTTAACGATGATCAAGGAAATTTATGTTTTTTCTTTTCAGCTGATAACTACCCATACAAAATTAATAAACAAAATAAAGAATAAAAAAATATAACCGTAAATTTTTTAGTTTTCATATTTTTTTCGAACTTAATGAAATTGTTTGTTGAGTCTTATTTTAAAAATGAGTAACGCGCACAATTCAAATAGTTTGCAAGAAAGAATTTCGCCAACCAATAGTAGTGTTGATTATGAAGGCGCTATTGAGGACCGAAATGTTAGTGGACAGCAAAACACTAGCAGTGTGAACATTATTTTAGAAAAAAATCACATTTTAGAAGCTCTAGGCCAACTGGGAGATTTCGAGGACCCTGCAGTCCATCTAGATTACTCGTACAACCAGCTAATAAGAGAAATGCAAAATAAGTACACATTTCTAGAGTTCATTCGAAAACAAAATGAAGAAATTAAACAACTCAAAATAGATAAGCTCAGAAAAAGTAGGGTCGATCTACTCTACACGACCACAAATCTGAGTTCAGACTCACTGAGGCAAATGATTGAAGATAGGCAACAAGAGCTTCTCGAACTTCTCAATCAGCAAATCGAAGATTTGGAGAGCTTTGAAGATGAAATGCGGAACTTAGCAAGCAAGTTCCCTATAGACTCAAGAAATAGTGGCACAGAGTCCTTGAGGGAACAGGTGGAGAGATTGCAGACCAACATTGCAAAAAAGATAACGGATTTGAGGAAATACAAAGAAGGAATTTCGAAGAATTTCGAGAACAAGACCCTGGAGGAGAGCATTGGATTTATAAACTACCTCAACGAGAAATTAACTAAATCAGTGGAACAGATGACAAGGGAAGTCACCCGAGTTCGATCAAAAGTTAGCGACATAAACTTTGAAAAAGATACGAGCTAAATATGTCACCTTCTGATTCCATTCTTGACCATGGTAAAACGGCAGATAAATTTATTTCAGTAACTTTCTTGTAGGCGCATTCCAAAAATGATTACTGTAAGCCTAGATATAAATTAATTTGTATATGTTTCAGAATACACTATTTTGTAACTTTTTTATTTCGTTCCTGAGGGAGCATAGTCATACAAATATATTTATCTAGCCTATTTCACCTCCTGCAGTAGTATCTTATAAGATAATGACGAGTCCAGAATCTAACGCATTAAGTCAGTGTAAGCCAAAACACATTTTTTTTATAAATTCGTGTGAGTTCGAAAATTTAGCCCAAGTCAACCATATATAGGCCTGAATTTGAGAGTTCTTAAAACATTATCATCTTTACAGAAAAAATATCACATTAACTTAAAATCTAGTAGAGCTATTTCCCTCTCAAAAGTTGGTTATGAAAATAAAAATACGAACTAAATCCATATGAAGCAAAATTAAGACAGCAATTTTTCTTTAAAACAAAGATCATCAATACAAGTTGATTTACTACCTGGCACGAACAGCGAGGGCCGTGAGACTATGGCGTGTCCCTCGCTTAGAATGTCAAAGCCTGTCCCATAAACTTGTAAACTGCACAAACTAAAAAAACAAACCAAGCTTGGCCGTGATCAGGCAAGTGAACTTGGGTTGACCAGGTCAAGATTGGTCTCGGGAAACGACCCTCAGACTGTTGACATTCAAACATTCCTTCCTATTTAATGTTCCTATTTGCAATTTTCTCAACACATGAATGTGAAGCAAAAAGGAATTGAACAGCTTTGCTACGCATCATAAAATGAATTTCTCACCACTCGTGTTGGCTGGCAAGAAAAAGAACAACTGGTTTTATGAAATGAAAAACAATAAAAAGTCTTATTACACGCATTATTAGGTTAATGGTTCAAACCGTAAACTCAATCTTTCTAGAATACTAATCAACCAATAAATCTGATATTTCACTCTGTTACTTTTTCTCAGACATTTAAACTAACTAAGTTACCTTAAACACCTTTTGGACAGAAAACATTGTCTAATGAATACGAGTTTTAGTCTTAAGCTATATAAGTTGGGCTACCTTTACCCCTATTTGGCGCTTTATCATAATTTAGTTTACTGTGAAGTTTCATTTTTTAAGATACGCCAGTATTTTACCAGAATATTCTATCAAATTCCTGGAACATGCTACCCAAAGCACCTTGATAGTTTCCGGAACAACACTTAAATGGGTTACAAATCAACAGGACGGTAGGAACAAAGGCGGATGTTAATACTTAAAACATGTATTACAAAACATGTAAAACATGTCGCAGCTCTTTTGTGCGAATGTAAGAGGAATATACAAGATCATATACAGTGTGACTCGTAACTCTGGACAACGGTAAGCGTTATTGTTTAGCTCAAGACAAACACATTTAATAAACGGACAGTAATAATGTTTTTAACTTCAATTTAAATTCTTCATTAAATATTTTTGTCTGAACATTATAAGTTTAAGGAATAATTTTGATGAACAGATTTTATTTTTAAATAGTTTACTACATTCATACGAAATTAAAATTTTAACTGAAGTATGAATTGAGAGTGAAGAGAAAGATAATAATAATAATAATAATCTTTTTATTGCTATTACAACAGTAAGTAAGTTGGAAGCAATGTTAACGATACTGTAGATTCCAGCTTCCAGGATACAACATGCTGTTTCAACCGAGGCCAGACAACCAAGCTGGGGGATGTGTTATCTACAAGGAATCTGAACTTACTACACACTCCAACCAACTCGTGTTACTTCCAACAGCGGGGATTAAAATTAGTTTTAAATGTTTCCTGTGATCCTCAAAATATAAAATTACAATATTTGGTATATAGAGGTACATAATGCAAATTTACTTTGGAATCTTTTAAAAATGATTTCCAATATTTAATAGATTCTACAATTAGTGGTACCTACTGTTTAATTGGTGACCTAAATGTTTTTGTTTTGAAAAAAAAGAGAAATTGTTCTGGCCAGAATTATTTAAATATGTTGTCTGCTTATGAAAACTGCATAGTTTTTTTTGTTTGTTTTTTTTTATTAATTTCTTGATAATCATATTCCTACGTGTTGTTAAATCACAATTAAAATAATACACATTTTTTTTACGTCAAACAACACTTTTATTTTAAAACACATACATTATGTAACTACAAAAAGGTAATATATTTCGGCACTCTATGTTGCCATCATCAGACCCTCTACGTGACTGGCGTGGATTGCAAGATGGCGGAACGACGTTGGTGGTGCAGCCGCGTGGAGCGCTGGTGTCGTTACCCGTGATCCCCTGTGGACAACATGGCGTCAGCTGTGGCGATGTTTTCTTTTTTCTTTGTTGAATACATATATTTGTATATTATATCTGAATCGAAATTTAGTTGTTCGTTGATTAGTATGTTTTCGTCTTTGATTTTTTCTTTATAAATGAAGAGCTCCTCCCATGCAGACATATTGTTTCCTTTAGGGCATAATTTGATTAATTTCATATTCTCTTCTTTACTTTTTAGTTCATGCTTATTTTCGATTAAGTGTTTCGCTAAATTTGATCTTTCTGGGTGGTTATTTTTCCAAGCAGAAGTGTGGTTTTTGAATCGTTTATTGAAATTTACAGATTGGCCTATGTAGTATTTTGGACAATTGTTACATTCTATTTTGTAGATTCCTGACTGTTCATATTTGTCTTCCTTTTCAATTTTCTTATGTAAAATCTTCTCTAGGCTATTGTTTGTTTTGTAGGCGATTGAAAATCCAAATTTTTTGAATTTATTTCCAATTTGTAGAGTCTCTTTTCCAGTGAAGTTAAATGTTATGTACTTCTTATTTTCGAGTTCCTTTTCTTTGCTTAATGTTGTTATTGATTTGATTTTCTTTTCGTTATTTATTTTCCTTTGAATTTTTTTTGCAGAGGTTGTCGATGGTTGAGGGGTTGTATCCGTTGGATTTAGCTATTTGTTTTATTATTTTTATTTCACTCTTCCTGTCATCTTTTTCTAAGGGGATCTAAGGGGATTGGACCAAACATACATAAAACAAACTATATTATTACTTACTGAGACACTAAACCAAAACTATTTTAAATTCAACAACAAAATCTACTACCAAACTGAAGGTTTAGCCATGGGGAGTCCCCTCTCTGCAATCTTATCGGAAGTATTTATCCAAAACCTAGAGGAAAATTTAGTCCAACAATTAAAAGAATCACACAATATCCTGTTTTATGTACGATATGTTGATGATATACTAATTGGTTACAACGAAGAAAATGAAAATGAAACAGAAGAAATGCTCAAAACATTCAACTCAATACACAACAACCTCAAGTTTACAGTCGAAAAAGAAATAGAAAATTCAATCAACTTCTTGGATCTGACCATAACCAAAAAAGATAGCCAATTCAAATTCAAAATTTACAGAAAACCAACCCAAAGCGACACAACCATAAACAACCGATCGAACCACCCTAAAGCACACAAATTATCCAGCTTCAGATCGATGTTGTTTAGAGCTTACAAAATCCCCTTAGAAAAAGATGACAGGAAGAGTGAAATAAAAATAATAAAACAAATAGCTAAATCCAACGGATACAACCCCTCAACCATCGACAACCTCTGCAAAAAAATTCAAAGGAAAATAAATAACGAAAAGAAAATCAAATCAATAACAACATTAAGCAAAGAAAAGGAACTCGAAAATAAGAAGTACATAACATTTAACTTCACTGGAAAAGAGACTCTACAAATTGGAAATAAATTCAAAAAATTTGGATTTTCAATCGCCTACAAAACAAACAATAGCCTAGAGAAGATTTTACATAAGAAAATTGAAAAGGAAGACAAATATGAACAGTCAGGAATCTACAAAATAGAATGTAACAATTGTCCAAAATACTACATAGGCCAATCTGTAAATTTCAATAAACGATTCAAAAACCACACTTCTGCTTGGAAAAATAACCACCCAGAAAGATCAAATTTAGCGAAACACTTAATCGAAAATAAGCATGAACTAAAAAGTAAAGAAGAGAATATGAAATTAATCAAATTATGCCCTAAAGGAAACAATATGTCTGCATGGGAGGAGCTCTTCATTTATAAAGAAAAAATCAAAGACGAAAACATACTAATCAACGAACAACTAAATTTCGATTCAGATATAATATACAAATATATGTATTCAACAAAGAAAAAAGAAAACATCGCCACAGCTGACGCCATGTTGTCCACAGGGGATCACGGGTAACGACACCAGCGCTCCACGCGGCTGCACCACCAACGTCGTTCCGCCATCTTGCAATCCACGCCAGTCACGTAGAGGGTCTGATGATGGCAACATAGAGTGCCGAAATATATTACCTTTTTGTAGTTACATAATGTATGTGTTTTAAAATAAAAGTGTTGTTTGACGTAAAAAAAATGTGTATTATTTTTTTTTTTTTAGATTTCAAGGTTTTGAAAACGAGGGAAGTAAAGGAAAGAAAGAACTATAGTAATTCCCATCTAAGTTTAATATAAAAAAAATGCTTACCAAGTCACAATAACTTCTTAGACACAAATTTTGATTACAGTATTTTAATATTAAGAACACAATGTCTGTGAGGATCGTGCAAACAAATATCTCTTGAACCAGCAATGTCACGCAGCCTCAGTTCTCAGTGAAGATGATATCCAGACAATGCATTTTCCTTTAGATTATCAACTTTATCCTAAAAATTAAAATTTCAGATCCCAGCTTTTATTAAGGCTTTTGTTAAAAATTAAATCGATAATCAGTTTACTCTAAACTGAGTTTCTCTGCTTTAGCTGCTTCATGGGTTAATTTATAGTTATAGGGAATAAACATTTGGTAAACTTAATACAACTCCAATATTAAGCTTAATTGAGGTGTAGTTGATCAAATGTAGTTGATGCTAAAACTGACAAGTATAAAATTTTATCAAATTAAACTTGATCAAATTTCGATCAAGTCTTGACAGACTTGTTTGCATGAATTGCCCCTACAACATTTTTTAATTTGGAAACCCCATATGTTTCTCCTCTTAACCAGTTTAACTGGTAATTGCTGGTTTATACCAGGAACAACAGTGCCCTAGTTGCTTGGTCACGGCCTGCTTTGACGTCTTGGTTTATTTCTCTGTTTTACAACCCGAGATTGACACGAGTGGACCCACAAGAAGAAGGGGTCATTGTTCCAATGGCATTTTAGGAGGAAAACGCTTAACTGACTCATCTTCTTAGTGCAACTATATTTTAGTCTGGATTAATTTGTATTATAGAGATCGCCGTTGTTCGAAATTCGACCAAACTGTCTGTTGATGTGGTCCCAAATAGTGTAAAATATATTATAACTAAAACTCCTGTTCTTCCCGATTTTATACTATTTGTTATTACAACAGCTGTGTAATGATTCAATTTTTTAACTTCTTCTTAAGATAAACATTGAAAATTTGTCAGCCCTATGTGAAATTTGGTAGCGCGTAGCCCTTTATGCCGATGTGAATTTTAATGAAGTTCCGCTCATCTACAGAACATCACCTTTCTTACAGTATGCACAGATTCCTCCAACGACGCACATAGTCTAACCTGAGAAAAAGGAGGAAAAATTCTGTTTCTATAAAATAGGAATAAAGAAAAAGCAAGAAAGTAAACAGTTGAGATCTTATCAAGTCTATTAACATTTGTTAATGCATGGTTAGACATGTTAAAAATTCGATCAAGTTTTCTATATTACTTAATAATATGTTTGTTAAGGTGGCAAATCTGATAGTTTGATTTGTAAAACAGGGCAGTATCTAATTCTAAGCTGAATGTATACTATAGTATAGGCCTATTTCATCACAAGGGCCGAAAGTGGCGTTTTGCCGGCCCCGAGATCGTCGAGAACTTAGACGATCAAGGGTTGGCAAAACGCTTTCGGCCCGAGTTATGAACGATATTTTTCATCACACTACACAATTCAATAAATTTTAAACAAGTGAAAAAATTACTTATTCGTTCATAACAAACAAAACAACCTGAACTTCAACTTAACCAAGCGAGATGTACTGCTTGAGTTTCTGGTTGCTAGGCAACCACTTCACATCAGCTAAGGTCACCAAAACTAATACTCTAACGGTAAGTGACTACAGCTGATTCCAATGGAAAAGCACTATTTTCCCATCTACGTCATAACATATTTAACAGTTGCTATCAGCTGAACTACTAACTACGTCACTGATTTGTTATTTGTTGTTGTTTATTATTTGTTGAAAGTGTTGTTGTTGTTGTTTTTTTTTATTTTTTTTATTTTTTTTATTTTTTTTTTTTTATGTTGATTCAAATGTTAGCAAGGACAATAATTCCGCCTGGCATGTAGGGCGATAATTGTTTTAATTCCATTCATAAATTATATTTTTTCTCGGGAGAAGTTAATAAAAAATAAAATAAACGATGAGGTGATATTATTTTGTGGCTAATTTACTATAAAGTCATCCTAAAGCCGCGTCCGCACTGGCCGAACATGTTCGCCGAACAATGTTCTTCCGAACTTTTGTTTGTTCGTTGTTAAGCTTTTAGAATGTAAACCATATGGCCGGTAATTGTTTGTTAGGAATGTTTGTTGATTTTTTGTGTTCGCCGAACAAGTTCGCCACGAATGTTCGGCCAGTGCGGACGCGGCTTAACAGATCAATCATTTATCGTGAATCTAGACGCTGGGAGCGCTAGTGTAGAGACGGTCCCTCTCTCCGAGCCCTAAACTACACTGCCGAGTGGCGTTCCATCTTTGCATGAATAATGTGCAATAATAGTATCAGGAATAAATTCGTATCACCCACTCTACAAATCAAATTTGCGTCTACAGAAGTTGCTGTCATTAAAGTAATGAAAATATTTTCAATTTTTTAGTAGGCCGCATTGGCGTTCCTTAAATTTTGCTAATAGGCTGCAGTCTTTTAAGTCTATTTAGAAATTCGACCAAGGGAAACTCATACTGCCCACCAAATCTGAACCAATTAAACCTAATGTAGAGTGTTGAATTGCCCTCCAAACTTTTATTTATCTTTTATAAGAATATAAAAAAATGAGTTAAAGCAAATGAACTAAAACGTCTGGGAAATGCCTTAATAACAGTATCGACACTTTCAATAAAATTGAATTAGAGTTGTTTCATTTATTCTTTTAGCGAACTATGGTTTTAGGGGCCTAAAATTAAGAGACTGTACAATGATGGGAATATTAGACAAATTCCACTGTGATCCATGGATAGGGCTCGGTTCTTCATATCGATTATTAATTTTATCCTCATTTCTGTAATTTACAAATTCACTGTCTTATCACCCACCACAACCGGTTAACCTAATAACAAACATTCCCGAAGATCGAGGATCCCAGTGTTGATGTAGCAGATTGTGGCGTCCCACTGACAGGTCTCTTGTCACATCTACCATCCGTAACTCATCCAGACGGTGACAGAGCTGACTCCAGCTTATCGGTCCAGTCCACTCCGCTGGTCCGGTTTCTGGAAGTCTTCGCCGGTTTACGGACAGGTTTGTTGGTTTGGACTCCGTTTACGATTTCCTCTCGCTAATGAGTTTTGCCAGAACTCATCGCCGCGGCTCCAGACCGTCCTCGGGTGACCGCGACGTTGGTTGGTCTACTGACACTGATTTTCTATGCTAATCTTATTAGTTGGTTGTGTTGGCAGAAGGAGTTTCTGGGATTAGAAGACGATTTTGGGTTGACTTCGTTGACTTTCTTTCTGATCTTTTCCCCTATAAAAGGAAGATAAACATTTTAAAAGCGTTATAAACCAAGTAAAGCCATTGCTTTACAAGTGGATGTGGGCTGCTTATGGTAAAAGAAATGTGCCAAACTACATCGCTGCCATTCTACTATAATTATAACCTTCTTTTAAACATTAAACGCAAGTACTTTGGGTTTAAAATAGTAACTAGGCTTGTTTAGTTTGATGTATTAGAACCAACTGTTTTAACGTTGTGTTATGGTGTTTCTTCACAAACTCTATAAAGCTGAATAGGTTTTTTTTTTTTTTTTTTTTTTTTTTTTTAATTGGTAGACAAAAAAAACTTTAATAAAAAAAAATTGTTTTAAGTTCGGTTTTATTGTCACTCGATGCTTTGATTATAGGTTACATCGTGTCCATTAACTAACTGATTCTGTTGCCACTTCTTCCCTCACGTTTTCTGAGCATTTAAAATATTACAATATTAGACGAATTCAAAATGAATTCTAACCCTCTTTAAATACTGACTAATTCGAGTTTTTTTTGCAATGTTTGAATTTATTTTAGAAGTTGTCATTGGTGTTACTAATTGAGCGGACTTTACAACTACATGACGGTAGCAGTAATTTTAAGTCTTAGTGTACATAAAGTAAAAATCGATCAAAAATCATCTAAATAAAAACATTGCTTTTTTTATTCATGGTTTATGCCTCCAGAATCGTATTAATCAAATATAACAGGTTTACTAACCTTGATTAACCGTCACGATTCTGATCGTTCAGTGTTCTTGTTCTTGTATTCTGTTTCGATAATGAGCGGCCGACCGGAACCGTCTATATGTGTTTGTATACGTGTGTAAATATTCAATGTTACGTGTGTTTGTGGACTGTATTTTAACTTATGACGATCTTCAATGGAGTGATTGTTTGACATCTACTGTACATCGTTTGAAAATGGCCTTTTAAGGTCGAAACCCGGGTCACCAAGAACACTGGTCGATCTGAATCGTGACGGTTAATCAAGGTTAGTAACCTGTTATATTTGTTTTTTTACAAAATTATTTGTAAATCATTTCCTAACAATTAACAATCCAAATGAGTTTATTCATTTGAATAAACACGTTTACAAGTGACAGTGTATGGTGGCCGAACCCCAGCATGCGAGAACCGCAATCCCTGTAACTGTACCAGACCCATCACGGGGCCGGGACGATTTTGTAAGTCCATTTTTGGAGGCAACCGAGTGATTACGTTGTTTGTTTTGGTAATCACAGGACGTTGTCGGACACGCCGTTATCGGTGTCTGGCCAATTTTATGGTAATCGCTCAAACCTGGATTGACTGCTTCCTTCTACGACATCTCACGTCATCATATCACTCTATATTTACTATACCTGGCTAGTAGTTTTTAATGTATTACTACATTACTGTTTTCTACGATTCCTTTATTTAATTTAGTGATTTGAAATTGTGTTTATTTTTAAATTTGGAAGCTCATCAATGTAAGACATGATGGCATCTGGCAGGAGGTGATCTTGGACAAATAAGAAAGGGGGAAAACTAAACCTGTTATGAAAATTTATGAATGAAAATGAGAATTTTTGGCTTAAGTCAACACATTACCTAAAGGAAGGGGGTTAATCCAGTGGCACGGTCGTGTCACGTCGCCAAGTCCCAAGCAGACGATGCGTGCCTATATAGACACGAAGCAGAATACGGCCAATTTTCACTTCTCAAAAGGGCACAAATAGGCCATAATTAATTCGGAAATCGTTTTCAATCCGTTTAACTGGGTCAATAAGCACTAAAAATCACCAAACTTACTTTAAAAACTCTCAGTGAAATAAAATATATGCGTTCAAAAGTAGCCTAAAAAAGTTGGAAATGTAGAAATGTAGTTTCCTACGAACAAAAAGCACATTTAGACAAGGCTACAGCCTTTATCACTGATGGGAATCACACGAAACTTTGCAGGAATCTTCGTATATGTACCTAGTGAAAACCTTTGTGTACTAAGATAAAGTTAATTAACTTTAAATATAAAAAAATATATAAAATATAAGTTTTATAAAACAACATTGTTTACATTTCGTAATTTTAAAAGGTAAACAAAACAGAAGACGTTCAATATTACAATTTAGAAGAGCAAAAACATATGTTACCGTATTTATTTAATTTAATCAGGTGACATTCTTAGATTAAGTTGGTAAAGTTCACTCTACTGACTTTCAATAAGCCAGTTTATATAATAATCCTCTTATATATAATAATCCTTATGAGTTTTCTGAAATCCAGTGGCACGTTCGATCGTATGTCTCACCGCCAAGCCCCACCTATCGAAACAGACGGCGCGTGCCTAGACACGAAGCTGAATACTAAATTTTCACTTCCTAATAAGGCTGTAACTAAACCTATGGTTTTCCATCGGTTGAACTCGTAAAAATCGCTGAGCTTACCTCGAAAACACTCAGTGAAATAAAATATAAGCTTTCAAGAGTAGCCTAAAATTGTTAGAAAAATAGTTTCCTACGCACAACAAACATTTGTTTTATTTTTAGACAGGGCTACAGCCTTTACTACTAATAGGAATTCCATGTAACTTTGCACGAAGTTTCCTATCTCGACATAGTGCATACCTTTGTGTACAAAGATCAAGTTTATTAAATTTAAATATCACAAAATTAAACAAATATGAGTTTTCCATAAGTCACTTTGATTACACTTAATAAATTTAAAATGTAAACAAAGCAGGCGTTTGACAATATTATTTAAATTTGTTTCAAAAGAAGCTAACTCAAAACACTGCTATCATATTCATTTATTTCATCAGCTCACATTTATAAATTGTTTTACACAGAAAATTATTTTACTTAAAACTGTGCTGGCTTTCCTCCAATCCAATAAATTGTTTTATTGCCAATATTGATTTGAATTGTCTGTATAAGTACATTCGAAAATAAAATATTTTATCTTCAAAACTGGTGAATTTTTTATAATTTAAACTGTTGTAGCTTTCAGCTTTCGTAATATTTGGTAACAATCTGATGTTATATTTGCCAAATCTTCATCAAATTAAAAGGCGTAATTTTAGAGTTGCACCCTATTTCCCATGGAATGTTTGGACAACGCATTTCTTGGGTAGGAAATAATCCCGGTTGACAGGTCCCCTAAGTGATAACAAACTGATAGTCCCATAAAAAATACAATTTTTGTGCAGTGATTATGTACCGTAACAACTTTTATTGCTTAATCTGCCTAGTGTTCAAAACATTCGTGGTAGGCCTACTTATTGTACTCCCTGAAAAACTGTAGGCTACTAGCGGAATTTTTTAACTAGAAACTGTGGGAGTTTCATAAATTGCAATGTATAGGCGTTGCTGCAGTTAGTTATTAAAAAATTCACAATATGCTATCATTGCAATTTACCTTGATTGATAATTTATAGTTAGATGATTGACTAATGTTCATATTAAATATAATATTTCAAAATATTCAAAATAGAGTAATATCATTGACTTTGTACACTACGTGAGTGTACATAGTCAATGGTAATATAATGGAACTTAATAACAATCATGTCCGTATCATCATTGTTTCTGCCCTTCTTTTAATCAGATGTGCAATATTAAATCAATATAGCTTGACTTTCGTCTTAAACCGCTCGTATCTCGTATCCAGAACACAAAAAAAGTTATACAGCAGCCATGTAGTATACTAGGCGCCACGAAATTACGAGTTCGGAAATTTTAACTGCTGGAAGGTGATTTTAGTCTTACCTATTAGGTCTATCTTACCTATAGTCTCGCTATAGCGATGTTGTCGGTTTTGTTTTGTTTTCATGTTTTCCTATTATTGCAGTAATTAATTAATAACAGCTGCCAACAGCTGGATAGGTCGGTACAAATCGGCAACACTGTTTTAAATTCAGGCTCGCATTTTCGTGATGCCTACTTGCAGTTATTCTTAGGTTGTCTTTACTCAAAGATGTTTCTATGTAGTTTGAAAATTTCACTTGCAGAGTTTTTTAGGGAGTACAAGTACCGTACATTTTTTAACACTACATATGAAGCAATAAAACTTGATACATCAACATCAGTGCACAAACGTATATGCCTTTTACAATATTTTGTTTTATTCCTATATATCTTAATCGTAAAAAGGAATTCGGAGGCGGGTAACCAAAACTAAAGAGCCCTTCAAATTAATAAATCCTGTCACTTCCGTTACGAATCATGGGTATCAGCATGGGTCCATACATTAGTATTTCAATCTCGCAATGCAGTTAAATAGCTAAATTCGATCCTATGAACAACTGTAGTGTTCCTCACACATTTTTACCTATAGGCTACTGTTTAAAAATCAGACAAACGAATACATAGTGTTCTGTTAAATTTTAAAACTTAATTAAAACTCTCTTCCTACTTAAAAAATTGTATTGTTAAAACCCAAATATGATAAAAAATATTGATATCATACCCAAAAACACAAAGTGTTGAGGGGTTGCCAAGTCCTAAAAATGTATGATATCAAAATTTCTTCCTAGTCAATGCCATTGGTTTTAGAATAGCTACTCGACAAATTGATTTAATCTTTTAATGCTTGGTAAACATTTTGTAAAACATTATTATTTTATTTCGGGACCGTACTTGGCCAGCAGATGTATTAACAAAATTAGACCTTCTACGAATGGGGATATATTACGATCAATGGGGATATATTATACATAGTGGGTATATTGAATTTACATTTGGTTCAATGATAAAAACGTACATCTGCTGGCCAAGTACGGTCCCGAAACAAAATAATAATGTTTTACAAAATGTTTAACAAGCATTAAAAGATCAAATCAACTTGTCGAGTAGCTATTTTAAAACCAATGGCATTGACTTGGAAGAAATTTTGATATCATACATTTTTAGGACTTGGCAACCCCTCAACACTTTGTGTTTTTGGGTATGATACCCTTTACGGAAATGGGAAGATAGATTAAAAATAGTAAAAATATAATCCTAAGGACAGTATATAATGCTCAGCCTACACCATGGACATATAATTAGGGTATACATCTAGAATCATACAAGTAGGGGCATCCCATGTCATAAATATATTATTTAGTTTCGCCCTTAAAACCAGAGTAGAATAAAGCAATGATGCGTCTATTATTGCCTCTGTTTTCCCTCATTTTCTCTCTTAAATAAAAAAATCTAATTTTCCTCCACCTACTATCTAAAGCCGTATTTTACTCCTTCGAATAGAGTAGTAAAGTACTAATTTCTATCCCATGTGACCTGAATACTTAATTTTTCTACCTAGGGAAAACTCAAGTTTTTTCATACCACGGGGCTAAAGTTAGTAACATAAGAATAACATTAAAAGAGAGATTAAAAAGAACATGAGCCACAGTCAGCTGTTGCTTGTTTGTTTCGTTACTCATTGTTGACTAATAGCAGCTGTAGCTGCTGCTCACCTGCTGACCATTCTGTCAGCAGTGAGCAGCATCTCTATAGTACTAGAGATGGCCGTGGCAGTGTACGTGTTTGTTTACATTTCGCTTGGGTAGGCTATTAGCCTAAGAAGTCCAAAACATAAGTGTAAAACTTTTGACTAGGCTTAAATTATATTTTGTTTTTTTTCGTGTTCTTTAAAAATGATATAGCCTACCTTGTGTGTGTTTTTTATGTTGATGTGCCTGATCCAGCTTGACAAAGCAAGGGATCAAATGAAAGTAAAGTTAAATTATGTACGATAGGCCTATTAGGCCTAAATGTTATTCGTGTAGGTGGAGGAAAAATGTTGTGTGCATCAAGGGACTAAAGTACTTTTCTCCCTCAGGGAAATTGTCGCCCTCGGCTTCGCCTTCGGGCGACAACACTTTCCCTTCAGGGAGAAAACATTGTACTTTAGTCCCTAGAAGCACAAATAACTATTAGAAATGGAAAAATATCAAACTTGCCAAGTTATTCTAGCTGTATGTTTCCATTCCACCGATCAGAATAATCCTTAGGTAAAAGTTAAATGATAGTGGTGCTATCTCTGTTCCGCGGCGCTTCCCCTTTTATATAATGATGTCCCTGCTTATTTGGTTCTGTATAGGTACGTCATGAAGTTCACGGCACAATCTGCAGGATCCAGACGCGAGACTCGACCGCGCCACCGCGCCACCGGTACAGGGAGGCAGCGCAGTAGGAAGACCCCTGAAGGTCGACCCAATCACGACCCGGGGTCCGGCCGCTGGAGCAAAACTGGTGACATCATCTCTAGATTTAGCAAATGATGATACCCGAACAATCTTATTGGACGAGGCAGGCTTGGACGAAAACAGGCTTCCAAAACATCCCGACATTCTTCACGGGTTGTTCTCAGGTGTTTATTTAGTGGCGTATTTTTTTACTTTTGTTTTTTTTATTTGAATTTTAACCCTATTCTTGTAATTAGTAGTATGAACGGGGGTGAAAGCTGTAGATCAAAACATATCTATATCACTATTTTGAGACAGGGACCTCACATAGTGGGTATTTTAACCTGAATATGAATGAGAGATGAGTGTAGGATGATTGTGGCGCGATCTTGTAGTTTTGTTATTGACTAAGGCCGACATTCTCCTTAGACAGGACTGTTTATTAACAGCCTAACAGCCAATGGGACCTACAGTTTAACGTGGGATCCGAACCACAATTTCGACCTCATGTATACGAATTGGTCTAATTATGAGGATGGTCTTTATAGATTAACTAGTATTCACTAGTGCGGACGTTAATCCCCACTAGGGAATATCGCATCTACAAGCCAGCGCTTATAACCATCCACAATTCGTGACCTCCAAGTAGCTGGATTACAGGACGACGCCACCGTCCCAGTCTATAACACTCCTTACTGCCTGGGAAGGAAAGGTTTTATTTTATTTACATGTACAGGCTGCTGTGGTAAACACTCTTTTACAGATTACCGACTTTTACGAACTATACAGGTAGTATATTAAATTTTTAATGCCTAATTTTATGCTTAAAATTGAGAAAACATTTATCATGCAGAGCTTTATTTCACTATTTTCCCCATTTACCATTTTCCACACTACTCATTCATTTCTATTTCGACTAAATGAAATAGGTCAGTGTAACCATTCAGACGAGTTCCTCCCTTCCGACCATCCTTGGCGCTACAAACATGTTTAACCGCAAGTTTAGTCCAGGAAGTGCACCGTTGGAGACACTACAAACGACACGCCGCTCCGCACACACGCACGCGAGCTCACGCAAACACAGACCGGGTGTTGAAAACCATTCCGCGAGAAATGCGTTCTCACGCTTACGAGAAACGCACTCGCGCGCGACGCGTAACCGAGCACCGTCAACGGCAGGGCTGGTAAACGTGAGATTTGTTACAGTCTGCGTATATGAGTCGCAATGAAGGCCTAACAGATGATGATTCAGTTTGGCAAGTAAAATAGACACAAACACTCGACATATAATTCTAGTTTCCTAAATTAGAATGTTTTTGAAGTTTTTAATGTTAAATTAGAATGCTCATTTACCAATTTTTCTAGTGTTCGTATGTTTAAACAACTAAATTTTGCTAAATATGTTACTAAATAACTAAATGTAATTTTTTTTAAATAATATATTGCAACTTATTTTAAAAGTTAACAACTTTTAGTAACCTGCTGAGATGGCTTCTGGAAGGTGCCGTGGTGTTTCTGAGTCGATAATGTTCGCCGACGTTTCTGAGACATTGCAGTCTTCCATCTTCAGGGCGATCCACCTAGTTTACACCACCGCACAAACTACTTCACTTGGTGGTGTAAACTACGTGCATCGCCCTGCAGATGGAAGACTGCAATGTCTCCGAAACGTCGGCGAACATCATCGACTCAGAAACACGGCGCCTTCCAGAAGCCATCTCAGCAGGTAATGATAGGCTATCGTCCGTGGAAGCCTCAACTCTTCAACTTTTAGTAATTAAAAAAAGTTTGTATTGGCCAGCATTTTTGAATCAAAATTAATATTTTACGAATTAAAATATAACTTAAGAACGCAAACGACAAAGCAACATTTAGATTTGTTTGTTTTACCTACAACGGACATAAGCATAAAAATGAATACATACAGACACACGAAACTAAACAAGATTTAATGACAGTGCCTTACATTACATAATGAATTTTGTTTGTCCCCTACCTAAGGAATTAACTGATGAAGTTTTTGTTATTTTAAAATACCTTGAATAAATTGAAACTAAAACTCCAGCTAAAAAAGTAAATAAAATTGAAGTGGTACTCTACTCAACGATTCACAACTTAGAAAACGGCAATTTACAATGTGTTTCTTCGTCTAAAAAATATCGCATCGTTCATAATGTTTACAACTGCACTAAAAATGTTAAAGATTCTTCACTACTAACTTGACCAAGCATCTGCCTTGACTTAGTCAACAAATACGATAAAGTAGACAAGACTCATTTCACGCTCATCCCTTTTCACATTAAAATAACCAAAATAGTGTCGGCGAAATTAAATAAGCAGAGACAACTTACCTTTTACGGTTCTTTGAATTAGCATGCAAATGTTCCTCGTAGAAAACACTATGTAAAACTTAAGAATCATAAAACACTACATTGTAGTGAAAAATAAACGTTCTCAACAATGTTTATCGCTATACCAACCGACAGTAGAGTCTGGGAGTCACCAGGGGTGCATCCTGGGACCTCTACTGTTCCACGACGAGCGTCGTGGCTTATTCAATAATTATCAGCAAGTGGCGGGCTGAATCTCGTGATTGGCGTTATCAAGTCGCCGCCGCCGCGCCGCGGGGCGCCCGCGCTGTTCGCATCGCTGCATTCTTCATTCTAATGCGCACAATTCCCCGGTAATAGTATTATAACGTCGCGGCGCGGCGTTGCCGGGTGATTTGCTCTGATGCGGAGACCGGGGTAATTCGTGAAGAACTTAATTATCAACTTACCGGTTGTTTGGGTTTATGGGTGTGGTCGCGTGGTGGGTTTGGTTAGGGTGATGAGGTGGTTTTTGCTGTTAGTCGAAAATAATGGGTTATGCGCACTGTATGTATACCAGTTTAAGTGTCGGAATAGTGCACATTCTTATTGAAATGAATAAGATATATCAGTAGTAAGATATATCACTACTGATATATCAGTAGTAAGATATATCACTACTGATATATCAGTAGTAAGATATATCATTACTGATATATCAGTAGTGTATACGAGTTTAAGGTGCGCCTAAAATTAAGCACATTCTATTTCTAACATGTTGAACTTTTCCGACTCTTAAGGCTCTTAAATTAATAACTTACAATATGTTTTACCAATGTTTTACTGTGATGACTATGTTTGAATCAACGGAATTCAATATCAAAATTTCAGAAAAGAGATGCTAACGTACGTGTAAAAGGACATTTGACAAACAAATGAACACGATAAAATCTTACAAGCAATTTTGGAACAATTTACAACCACTATAAAGAGGTTATAGATTCCTTTCTTAGTTTAAATAAAATTTTCCACAAGCTACTTTTTTCATTTATGCATCTGAATGTCAAATCCTCCTAAATTTCCAATTTTAAATCTAGTTTTCAGATCAAAATGAAGATAAATCACATTTCTCAACATTTTCTCCCACACCCAAATTTATTCCTCAAGCTTCATTCCCTATGCAAGCCTAGACAGGCCGAGGCGGCGGTCCTGGTAGTCAGCCATTGTAACGGTTCCAAATGGCAGACATTTTGAGTTAATGGTCCAAAATCACACGGAGACCTAGAAGTCATAATGGGGCATTCGTTGTTTTGACCTCAAACATGCCCCCGGCCAGCAGTAAGGCTGATTTTAGATCCTCAACGACCACGAACACTACCAGTGCACGCTTTGAAAATACTGTTATGTTGATTGTTTTTAGATTATTACCATGAAAATAAAGTTTTTTTAACTGTTCGTATTACATACGTTTCTGAACAAAAAATTAAGTGGCTTAAATACATATATGTATTCTAATTATGCTATACTGTTGCTACCCAAACTAGTTTCGAATCCAAATTATAGAGTTATCTTCAGGCTTTAAGAATGTAAAAAATTTTTCGTCACTTCATTTGAAGGTCTTCAAAGTACATGTACAGCAGAACATGAATACACACAATAACACACATGTGCATTCCTTGAAACCTGATGACTGCATAAGTATGAGCCAAAACTAGTTGTGTTAACAACAAAATATAGGATTACGAAGAAGCATTGATCTAAACCACTTTTTACATTTCTCGGTAATTTGGTGGTTGATCGTTTTAAAATAATATTTTTTATAGAGTTGGACGGCTCAACAGGAGTTTGGTTGTAGCGCTTCCTATTTCTTCGTGATTCCAGTGAGAAGGTCTAACAATTAATACAATTTAATTAAATTACCATGAGTAGTACTTATATGCTATCTGCAGGATCAATTAACTGTTCACATGTTTTGTACTGTGTATATCATGCATTTTAACTTAATACAACATGCATTGATTTCTACCAAACTCTGTAACGAGTTTACCAGTAAATATAACTTGGAAAGTAAATCACTTCCTAAAATAATACGATGAATAAATAAAAAATGTGCAAAAAATAAATTAAATCCCTATTACCTGCTTTAATCAAAATCTCCCCAAACATTAACATGTAAGGTAGTAACTTGGTTTGACAGTGAGGCAGGTCACTGGTTAAAAATTTTCTTATATCTTAACGAAAGAAAACACAAGCTGAGGCTTTTCCTATGACATCAAACTCTTAGTTAGCAATTGTTAGAGAAGGTAAAAAATATGCCCTCCATAGAGTAAGAACAATTAATAGATGTATAAATCCACTAGAGTTTAAATCAACTTTACTCATGAGCATCTACTCCCTCCTAAAGAATACAAGGCACATTTAACCCAAACGATCCGTAGAAGTTAGTTTTTCTTCAAATTAATGTTCATTCATTCCTTTCTGGCCACCTACATCAAAGAGGGGCCAAGACACTGAAAATGGGCATAAATATGGAATAAGAGCAAGGCCCATTGAGCTCCTTCCATTCACTAATGATGAAGGCATAAAAACAGGGCTGGTTCCCATGGGAGCTAGGGCCACATGTGGGGTGACCTTTCGACCCCCGCCCAGCAGCGGCTTATCATCCAAAATGTCAAATATTGTTTTCTTTCCCCACTTTTGCAGATTTTGGGACGTTAATCAGACGTCTTGAAAGGCAAAAGGCCGCCCCTGAACTACAAAACAAGTGTTTGTCTAAAATAGCATTTTTATATATTTATTTTAGTCGATAAGTTATTGTGTTTTGGTCCTCTATAAGATGTATTTTTTATCGTCGTCATGCAGGCGTTCAGTAGAAAATGATATATTCCGCAAGGGGATGGCTTTTTTGGCCATTTTTAGACCCCCCCCCCCATAATCATCCTACCATCATAATTTGTCTGACCCCCCTCCTCAGAAAAATGACGTCATTTTAACAAACCTCCGTTTCAAGTAAAAATAGTGCTTTTTTCGTCAAAGATAATTAAGTTCTATCGTTATAGATTTATTAAGACTATCAATTAAATTTTGAACCCCATTTTGGCGGTAGTTTGTTGAAGAACTATTCTAACCGGATATTATCATTTACAAACCACTGTAGTATCACAATATTTATAGGATTGGAAGTTGTTGAAAAATACAACGTATTTCAATACCCCCCATGATAAAGTAAAAACATTAACCAATCAAATCTGAATTTACCTTCAGGAATAAAGTCGAAATGACTTTCTCAATGAAAAGATAAACTAAAATAAACTATAAAACTATGCCTAAAATAATCTAATTGTATTTTCTTGGATAATTATTTTATAACACTGTAGTTGGATTGTGTACGAATTTATCATTGCTTTACTGTCATAATTTGACATAAAACATCATTTTTTAAATTACGTCATATCAAAGCCGACCCCCCCCCCTTGCATATCTCCCTGCCACCATTTTCAATACTGAACTCCCTTCCCCCCCATATTTTCAGATGACGTAATTTATGGACGGCCTCCAACTACATACAATTGTATATTCACCAATTTCAACTCTGGTCTCTGTAACTACAGACGTCTGACTGTGTTGTACATATTTCGTTTAAAAATGAGGACGCATTAGACTTAATACTGTATGTCCCTCATTTTCAAACGAAATATGTACAACACACTCAGACGCAACGGCAAAAACTGTTTAAAATCATAGAATTATTAAAAGCTACGATTTTCAAAACCTTTCAAATTCTAAAATGTTGAGAAAACGTTGGTTTCTCAGTTACTATTAAAACGAGG